>NNCF01128148.1:480427-494716 GCA_002313205.1 Laupala kohalensis | reverse complement strand
GATGCTGACGAAGCCGTCAATTATCCAACGGAATTCCTAAATTCACTTGATCCAGCTGGATTGCCACAACATCGCCTTATACTTAAAGTAGGATCTCCAATCATTTTATTGCGAAATTTAGATCCACCAACACTCTGCAATGGGACACGATTGTGTGTGACAAAATTAATGAAAAATATAATCCAGGCAGTCATTTTAACTGGAAAAGGAAAAGGTGAAATAATTTTTATTCCACGGATACCTCTAATCCCAACTGATCTTCCCTTCAACTTTAAAAGATTACAGTTTCCAGTCCGGCTAGCTTTTTCAATTACCATTAATAAATCACAGGGACAGTCTTTAAAGTTTTGTGGTGTTGATCTAAGATCGCCATGTTTTAGCCACGGGCAACTTTATGTTGCTTGCTCCAGAGTAGGTTCGCCTAAAAATTTATATATTCTTTCTCCTGGATATGAAACAAAAAATGTAGTTTATAAACAGGTGTTAAATAAAAAAGATTCTTAAATTTGTATGAAGTAGTGTATTATTGTACTTTATAATTTATTGTTTTTATTTATGTAGTATATTTATATGATTGTTTCTCCCTAACCCGTGCAAAGCCGGGTGTTCAGCTAGTAAACAATAAAATGTTGTAATAACAAATAGGCCTTGACATTTCGTCGTGATCTCGCCTGAGGCAATTGTGTTTTATAGGTTAGCTCGTGTTGTATCGAAGTGATTACGGTTTTGTATAAGTTCAAACATAACAAACCCCATTTTTTTGGTGTTGCAAATTAGTGCTTTTTAGTCATGTAATCGTTAATTCCATTTACAAGGAAATAAAAAGTACAAATTAACATACTGGTACATTCAAAAACGTCGTGGACCGCAAAAACAGTTGCGAGTAGAAATGATAAAATTCAATGTAATTAAGATGTCATTTTCTGATAAATTTATTGTGTGTATTCATGGCATCTTTGCCTTAGAATCACGCATTTCGCTATAAATGTCTTGTCACACATATTCACGTATTGCTTGCAGTGTGGCGCAATCTTGCTTAAAGAGCCGACCGATCGCGCGCGCATCCACGCAGGACACTCAATACTGGCGACGCGACGCTACATTTCTGTCGCTTGAAGTTGTTGCTCGTACTGAGGTACTAAGGTACTAGAAGTACAAGTATTCGCATGCGCCATGTTGGATCTAAAGAAAGCTGGCACCCTTACGGCATATGCATATCTGAAGACGGCTTTGAAAAAATATTTGCTATTAGTTTTTTTGTTACAGAAAGAAGTGCAGTAAAGAAAGTATTTATCTGACGTGGTTAACATTAGTGTCTACAAATAAATATTCATTATAGTGTCTCTAAATTTATTTTCGGATATCTGTTGACAAATGGGCAAGTATATATTTGAATACATTTTTGTTAACTCATATTTTCTGTTAATCGTAATCAAATTTATACATGAGTAGGGGAGACCGGGGCAAGTTTTCCAATTCGTTATAATTTTATTTTCGTATTTTTATCTATTTTGAGGTTTACAAGATATCATTATATTTCCTATGTACAAGCTAGCACAATTATTTTTCAAAGAAAGCAAATTAGCTTTTGACAGCAAATGGTTAAGTCTGATCGTGTTAAGTTGGAAAATGTGTCCCGTATTAGGGGCAAGTTTTCCAGCGTACTAAAAACGTACATGGGCAAATTTTCCAACTGCACTTTAAATGGCAAAACACAGGTAATAAATCTAGCTCTATGTATTTTTATTGTAAACTAAAAAGGTACAATAATAGTACACAGAGAAAGTAATTGTATATTGTAATAAATAATTAATTTCAGTATTTTTAATAAAATAATTAATTTCAGCTTTATAAGAAATTGAAAAGAACAAATGCGGGTCCGTGTGGGCGAAAAAATAAGACGCTACATGATAGAACCCTTGGCCAGCGAAACGAGTTTCGACGAGTCCGAAAAAGGTCTGGCTTCTGTCGTATACAACAAAAGGAAAGTGGAAGAAAGGACAACTCGTACTCGTGCTCGCGCCCAGTCAGTGGGTAAGTCCTGTCAACAACGTCTGGCTAATGTAAAATTTTAGAAACTTGGCTTCGGTGACGTAGGAAGGGATGGCTGCCTGGCCGATTGAAAGGTCTTTTGTGTAAAAGAGTGACCTCATATTTTGGAAATTGAACAGACGACAGTCATTGGAAAAACACTACATCACGAGGCGAGGCATCACGTCATAAAAAGACGATCGGTGATAGGTTGATTGAGGCGATGACACCATAAAATTATAACCAATTGTGGGAGATCACGTGAGGGACACTTTTACGGGTAATTGGATAAAGAGAGATGATGACGTATGCGATGGGCGGAGCCAAACTGACTGTGCTTGGTAGGATAAGAATGGATGATAATATTTAAATGGAGAATCACCCGCTTAGGAGACATAAAATTACTACATTATTATTACGAGACGCAACATTACGAGATTTTTTCGAGATCACTATTATGATACATCATTGGAGATAGCGAGAAGTTCGATTGATTTTCATCAAGTTTACTTTGATTACTAAAGTCGATACCCGACTGCTTCAACTTTGACTTCTGAGGACATTTAGCAACTCGGGCAAAGTATTTAAATTCATCGCGAAGTGCTACTTCAAAATATTCATGTTATCGATGAAATTATCGAGTTAACCGATCCGCGATCTATACCGATAACCATGAGGGGAGCCATGATTAATCTACGATGCTACATCACGAGACGATGACTGGAGGGCATCGGATCGGGCATATGGTGTAATTAAAACGCCAATGAGACGAGGCGATTCCGTAAATGTCCTATCTTCGTAGCTGCGCCTCCGCAACTTCATCAGATGACGACTGGTACTGATTCGAAATCACTTGAGGTAATTATTTTCGAAGGGCCAATGACGGCTCTCATTTTAAAAGTAATGTTTGATTGGATGATTAACCTGTATTAAAGAGTGTTGCAAAGACAATTGGCAACAAATCTAAGCAATTTCATTGGTTGTGGATGTGCTCCGAATTGAGTGGATGGACTATAGTGTTTATAAACATTTACAATGTCCAATGAACCTTCAGCTTGAATCAAAGTTTCAATGGACCAGATCCGTTAGTAATTATGTAAATTCAATGGTAGCTTGATATGTGTAATGTATTAGTGATTAGTGGCATGTTTTATCGTATTTGGGGGGAATGTTAAAAATTAGATTAGTTATAAGCACAGTGTTTATGTATTTGTTTCGATATACCAAATTTTAATGACAAATGCATTTTCTTTAAGAAGAGTTAATGTGTGCCTCATGCTAATAAACCGACCGTACGTATTCCCTTCTCTTTAAAATTGTAGCCATATGACTAGACCTCAATACCTACCCTGTTAGGTGGGCCAGGTAAGTGGGTGTAAGATGTCGCTGTCATTTTTGGATCTTCATATCAAAATTCAAAATACCACAAAATGGCTAGCCATCAAAATTAAATATCGTACAATATATAAAACAAATGCCACTTAACAATTTTACAAAAACAGATATTTTTAAACAAAAGTCGTCATTGTCTGAATCACAATAAAGGCAAACAAAGAATGTAACATCCTCTTAGGTGCAGTCTTCATGCGCCCATTTCGAGAATCCGCACCCACTTTTCTTTTTCCTTAGATTTGGCGTAAGGTTCAAAGCAATAAATCCATAAACAATCTTCATCGCTGGAATGTAAGCTCTTTGTACATTTTTTAGGATTTGATATTTTAATGCCTTTTACATTTGAAGACGAAGGTCCAAACAGTTTCCTGGCCGGGATTGACTTTTGTTTTCTCTCGCCCGTTTTAGCTACGCGCGCGCTGGGACGTCAAAGGACGGAAGGACGAACGTTCCTACATTTTGCAAGTGCGGAAGATTGCTTGCACTTGTTCGGAAAATCCGGAACCCTGTTGGGTGAAGGGACCGTTCATTCTCTAAGGCGTAGAGGATTAGGATCCGCGTGTTACCTGCTCCCCTTCTATTCTGATCACTCAACACAATGCAACACAACCGAAGTGGCGAATGCCTGGTCTTTGAGAGTGCCCGCAGTCATAAACTGCTAATGAGTCTCCCGGATAATTTTACAGACCTCCAAAAGATCTTCCTCTGGAGACTTTAAGCCAACGGCGGCAAGTGCGTACCGTCTCAGTCGTTTCATTCCAATGCAAAGCAATGGAAAGCATTTTTGGGAAATCCGGGACGCCGGTGCCGACCGTCCCAGTGCGCGCTTAGGTTTTATGTGATTCCTTTTGCACTTTTCTTTTTTAGATAAATAGTTTTCCATTTTCAGCTGACTTCTAACTGGAGTATCAGTCAGTATAGCTATCTTCCTTTTTTTCTTCCACGACGTGTTTGCTTCCTAGGTGCCGCCTTCTCAAAAGGCCTAACGTCTTCTGGTGTAGGTCAAGTTTGTTTGGATGTAGAATGAATGTCTTCTTTGTAAGCAATGGGAAAAGTTTGAGTGTAACTCGAAGGAACAGTTTCTTCGGAAGTGCTAGGATTCTGCTTGGTGCAAAAAGATTTGATGCTATCGATGGGTTTGAATTGAGGCTATGAACAGTCGATTTTTCTGGCATTTTTTAAGCCTGTTCAGGATTGTTGGCGCTTTCAAGATTTGGTAGTACGGCAGGAGCTGGCCTGTCAGTAATGTAGGATGGCATAAAATCTGAAGTATTTCAGGATTCAGAGGGAAAGTTCCAGAAACTTAAAAACCCATCTTAATATTAACTGGTGTTGGAATACATGCCCTGTATGCTCTTGCAAAACCTGTCCCGTTGCCATATTGGAATTTTGACACTACCTCGAAGAGTAGATGTGTAAGTTATGTGCATAACAAACGCGTGGCTACGTATAGAAAGGAACCCCTTTTTAGAACATGCAATGTCAAAACAGTAAGTTTAATGCTCGTTACGTTTATTTAAGTTTCAATAAAGACCTGGTAGTTTACTCACGTTGAGAAAATGAAGAAAGCAGCTCTGCCGATGATGTGACAGCAACTACCAAACTAAAACATTCGTAGATGATGTGTGCTGTGTTGCTACTTCAGCCAGATTGCCCGCTGGTGTCATCTAATGGCTCATTTCAAATCTAAAGCGAGTTGGAAAACTTGCCTCTATGGAAAATATGCCCCGGTCTCCCCTATTATATACATTTATAAATAACAATCATTGTTTTGTTAAATATTCAATTTTCCAATTCAATTTTTAACATAGGCTTGTAGAGGTCCTGCTGAAATGCATAAATATATAGACTAGAACAGGATATTATGTGTTGACATATTTATACATAGTTTAATACAATAGTATAATATAAAAATGATGTAAAATTTGTTTCATATACTGAATTACATTTGTACTCCCGACGAATGAAGTGACTGGACTACGTGAAGCAGTTATGGGATTACGAAATGAGTCGTGGTGTCGATTTTAGATGGCATAATCACCTTCGGAATTCTAATAAGATTCACGCTCAAACTTCCAGTCTTCTTGGTTAAGTTTTGACACAAATTCACGCGATTACAAAAACTATAAAAAAATTCAAATCGTAATATTTCCGTATCACGGTCAGACTCAGAAACTATCCACGATTTAAATAAGTTATTATTTTTCTTCAATAAATTAGAAAATTTATAATCTTTTGACAAATTAAAGCGGCGCGACTCTTTGCTGGCGCTACGTCAATTTTTGACACAATGTTAGATCCGGTATGGCGCATGCAGGGTCGGACTGGGACTCCCAAAAGGGCGCAGACCCAAAATCGTTGGTGAGCGCAACCGTAGGATCCCCCGTTCAACCGGAGGGGGGGGGGGAGTTAAAATATCAAGAACAGGGTACTCTCACCTCGCTAAGCTATAGATAGTATGAATTATTCACAAGTATCAATATTATTTAAATTATATTATTTAAAATATATTCTAATAGGTAGTGTAATTCATAATTTTACGTTTATTAACAGTATGTATAATCATGTATGAAGCACAATTTAGTATCATGCTTTAGAAACTATCATTGACATGCATTAAAATGTTATGTATCAAATAAAATAATACGGAGGTAAATAAACCTTTCATAACGTTTATTTCGTTTTATATCTACAAATAGTAATTGAGAAGTCAGTTAGAAGAAAATTGTCACAAAGTACGAATTCAAAATCCTATATTGTTTCCAACAAATCTCAAACCAAAACAATGATCACCAAAATACGAATGAATAATAAACTTTATTTGTGAAATAAAAATATCTTTTAAAATCACAATAATATTAAAAAAACATTTGCTTTTATAGTTAAGAATAAGGAAATGTTACTTTCACTAAGAAGCTATTAATCGTTATTATTAAACGGGAATCGTTCTATATAACGGGAATCGTTCTATATAATTCCCTACCCAAGAATATAAAAGACATGAAATTAAATCTCTTCAAATCGGTGGTTAAAAACTACCTCCTGCACCAGTGCTTCTACACTGTAAAAGAATTTATTGATTTTAATAAAAGTTAAATTCGTCTCGTACTTTATTACGCCATTGCTGTAGCATTTTTTAAATAACTTATAACAATTTCAAAAACTATTTTCTTGCATGATTGGGTTGTCTTATGGCTCATATTAATTTTAGTTTTATGTGTACTCAACTTTGGCACGGTTGTGTACATAAATTCTGTAGCCCCATCCTGGCCCGGGCTATTTTCCGTTTTTCCTTCGGGTAGAGGCGGATTTCTTATACAGGTTCTCTAGTCTTTGTCTAGGGGCGTGTTTATTGTAACAATAAATCGTGAGTTTAGTGGGTTTTTTTTCAACTCTTATGATTTTTAAACACTATACTCAGGATAATCTATAGTTCGATAATAACTTGTACATGTAAATTTACTAACATATTTGCGTTAAATTACAAACATATTGACATTATATATGTATTATAACTCGCAGCTAACTTTTTATCTTATCTAGGAACTTTTGCAGAAATTTTTGAATCCGCCTCTGCCTTAGGGCCCTTGATCGGAATTGATGGGATGGTCCCTTGCTTGCGTCCGGAGAGTAAATTAGTTTATTGTCCTCCACGTGGTCATACGCAGTTTGTACTGTTTTTTTGACAATAAATTTATTATTGTTTATAGTTTAAAAAATCGCACGAACAACTGCAAACTGAAGGATAACTTTTTGAAAGAAAAGCATATTAGAAAACATCATGAAATTTACATGCTGACTTATATTAAACATAACATTCAATGTTTTTCTAATGAAGAGTATGTACTAAGAACATTTTGAGAAGAGCATAAAACTCGAAAAAATATTCTAAAAATTCAGCATGAAATTACAAAAATTGAATTCAGATTCATCGTTACAAAATGATTTTTTTTTGCAGAAATTTATATATTTGTCTTTCAAGGTTGATCGAATTGCCAATTGAGCACAATGAAGTGCTCATGTTTATATTTTATTGAAATTCTCAAAGAAAAAAATCAATTTGCTAAAGTAATCTTACCGTCCATGAAAATTGTTGAGGTCCATTTTCCGTCTCTAAGAAGAAATGTTTCCGCATACTTCCCTTATATGCTGAGCAGCTTTCTTTTTCTGCTGGAAAGTGATATAGTTCACTCCCTGCGTGCAGAGAATGTAGATGGCGCTCGATTTAAATAAATTTAGTAGTTTTTTAAAATAGTTTTGAATGTTCTAAACGGCAAATAGATTATTAATCTCTTTACTTTGTTCACATAGAATTAATGATCAAGTCATTGTCTATTTCTGACACCAATTCTCTTTCAGTTTGCATGATAAGAGAAGACTCCAAATCTTCTTTTGAAAGGTTTGACGTAGTTTTGTCTTCATAAATTTTAATTTTGAAAAGGCCCGCTCACAACTTACTTGCGTTAGTGGTATAGTTAAAAAGTAGGTATAAACTTATTTCAAGGTACATCACGGAGTATAAATTGTATTCATGTATTAATTTAAATACGCATTTGATACATGTTCGACGAGGTCGGTTTTATTTGGAAAACGAATTGAAGCATCAACGAAACTGAAAATACATTGACCCTAATCAAACGATGACGAGAAGAACACTTTTACCGAACTTAACGAAACGAATAGTACCGCACTGAACACTAACAGACAACGAACTTAATGTATCTGTCTCAGTCATGTGTCCAAAATCTTGAACTTAAAACGAATTATTGTTTGAAGAATTGGGCACTCTGCACTTTTACAATGCGTCTGGGATACAACAGAACATGGTCAGAGAAAGATCGAAAGAAGAAACCAACGGAAACGTGGTTGTACCCTGGGTTTCTCGCGTGTTTCATCACGATCAACTTGGAAGATCTTCGAATCGTTCGTCACTGCTTTTCTCTTGACACGTTTGGTTTTCCAAACTGACATATACTTCCAAATTTATTTGCTCAGCTCTCGCAGTCACCACATGATAATCACATGGTGTAGACGTATTGTTTCCGACCGTAACCACAGTTCCGAATTTAAAATCCCTGCAGAATCCTAGAACTCTTAGAACGGTTCGGAATTCTTCGCTGGCGACTGATGGAACAGCGAACTGGGACAACAAGTTCGGAATTGCCACTGCTGGAACAGCGCACAACTGGAATTTCGCTTCTGCGCATGTTCGGAACCGTTCGGAACCGTTCGGAACCGTTCGGAACCGTTCGGAACCGTTCGGAACCGTTCGGAACCGTTCGGAACTATCCGGGATTGCTGCTGGAACAAACATTGAACATTGACTTTCAACTAACATCAATAATACTTATATTTCTAATTATTATTTTGCAAGTTCTTAGTGTCGACAAAATTGTAAAGGAAAACATCCCCACGCAGGTTCCTCTATCTACGATTGTAATGATATTATATCGTCTCAATTGTCTAACTACGAGAACTTCTGCGTTGATAGCGAATTCGAATTTTCCGACATTATTGTTTTATATAATATAATCCGACATTATTGTTTTATATAACCTCCTTAATCAGATCTTGACATATTATTTCGGAATTTTGAGATTATTTTAAAACGTTTTAACGCAGATAATAAAGTCTATCGTTATTTGTGGTGATTTCAACATAGATTTCCTGAGTGCTTCCGATTTTACAAGTTGACCTATAAATCGATTTAAGAATCTTATCGACTCCTTCGACCTTGTAACTACGATAAACGACCCAACTTGCCTCTTCAGGGCATCTCAAATATTATTGATGCTAGATCAGATTATTGTCAACAATGAAATCTCGTATTTCTCTTATTTGTTCTGTGCAGAATACAGCGATCACCTTGCTCAAGTGTTGACCATTAAAAATAAACTGAAACCACATAAAATCATTTACAATTATTCTAGACAGTTCAACGACACAAATTTATCCATATTTACAAATTATTTGCGTGAAGAAACTTAGAAAGATGTTTACAATTGTCAAAACACCAAAGACAAATTCAGTGTATTTATTTCAACATTCCTAAAACATTACAACTGGAGCCTTCCAATAAAACGCAAATTAATTAACACAAAGAAATACAATAGATGGATCACCCAAGGGATATGTGCCATGCTCCTTCCTTTATCTACACTGACCTCCCTTGGTCACCTCTTGTTCCTTTCGATACCGACGCTATTAGAGCTAGGGTATCTTTCATTTTCCTCTTCTTCTCTTTCCTCTATTTCTTCTTCCCCTCCCCCCAGGGGGATTACGTCTAGTAAGTACGTGTTTGGCGAACACGGGGCCCCGAGCTGTGTCAGGCACTGCTTCCACTTGCTTGTGCCATGCTCCTTCCTCTATCTATACTGACTTCCCTTGGTCACCACTTGTTCCTTTCGATCCCGACGCTATTAGAGCTAGGGTATCTTTCATTTTCCCCTTCTCTTTCTTTTTCTTCTTCTCTTCTTTCTTCTTTCCCCCGCAGGAAGCTCAGTTTCGAGTGAGCATGGGCTTGGCAAACCCACGGTTCCGAGCTTGGGACTGGTATTGCGCCACCAGTCCTCGGACACCGTAGGCTTTGGACATGCTTCAGCGACCACCATTGGCGCGATGGTGGAAAGATGCATGTTTTGAAGGGCGAAGATCTTGCCTTCGTTGGCTGGGTCGCGAGGAAGGATTAAACCTCTATAAAAACCCTCAACCTCAAGGTGTGTTACGCGCCGATGAGGTGAATGGGTGTTGAGGACAAACACTCAATAGCGGACAACCTCTGGGGCAACTGCCGCACCGCAGTTGAGCAAGGTTTAGTGTCGTGATGCGGGGGCTCCACATCACCGGACATTTATTTCCTCCGAACTCGTGGGACAAAATGAATGGTTCTTGTTTTCCCCTGCCTTGCGGAGTGGGCGAGCCGCAGGGTAAGTACCACGCCTAAGGATCTTCGAAGCGGCCGAGGGTTGACAGCCTTCCAACTTCAGAAAAAGAACAGTTAAAGAGCATTCCTTATGAGAATGTTTATATCGTTATGTCTCGTATAGACGGGACACTTGAAAAAGTGTCCCCGTTCTATATTTTTAAAGGTTTACAAGGTCTCGTTGGTTCACTGAAGACCATTAAAAGGTTGAGAAACGGGACAATGCTGCTTGAGACAAACAACAGCAAGCAAGCGTTAAAACTCCTAGATTGTACCAAGCTTGGCGAGTTCCCTGTAAAGTGCGAACTCCATGCTGCACTTAATCGCAGCAAGGGGGTCGTAAGTTGCAGGGACATTATGGAAATGGCAACAGACGATCTTGTTGCAGAATGGAAGGCTGACCATGTAGTTGAGGTCAGTCAGATCATGAGGAAAGTTAATGGTGTTCTACAGAAGACCAGTTCCTTCGTCTTGACTTTTGACTGTCCCCAACTACCAAAGGATATTAAAGCTGGATGGCTGAACCTGCCGGTCCGTCCCTTTATTCCGAACTCTCTGCGCTGTTCTAAGTGTCAGAGGTTTGGACACACGACGACGTGATACTTGTGGAAAGTGCGGAAAGGAGGCACACGAACCCGGCGTCTCATGTCCAGGGCCTGCAAAGTGCATTAATTGCACAGGCAATCACCCGGTATGGAACAAAGAGTGTGTCGCCTTTCTCGAAGAAAAACAAGTGCAGGAAATTAAAACTACGGAGAAGATCCCGTACGGTGAAGCGCGGAAGAAATACAGGGCATTACACCCTGTATTTTCTACTAGTTACTCCACCGCAGCCAAGACTCCAAAACAGATGAAAACCGTATCTGTACAGGTCGATTTCACTGACGTGTCTACGACAACGTCGTGCACATGTCAGTGCAAATGCGGCAAGAAAAATGACTCAGCCCTTCCCGAAAAAACCAAAACAACACCAACAGCTCGACCATCGACTACAAAATTAACAAGTAGTACTAAACCTGCAACAAATACAAAGGTTGGTTCTAGGGCTAAACCCCTGAACCCCGTAAACATTTTGAAATTAAGTACAACAACAAGCAAAAAATCGCACAGACGTAAAAACAACGTCTCTGTGCCTTCTTCCTCGGAGTCAGAACGTGTATTGTCCGATGGTGACGCGGAAATACACGTTCACGAACCTGACCCCGGAGGGTCCAAACACTAATGACTTCCATACTTCAGTGGAACCTTAATGGCTATAGAACACAACGTGAAGAGTTACAACTCTTAGCGCGTCGTAATCCGATATGTATCTGCCTACAAGAGACACAATTTTCACCAGAACACTCACCCTCTCTGCGAGGATACAGCAGCTTCAGATATGTCGACACCACGGGAGATCGAGCAAGAGGAGGAGTTGCCGTGTTTGTTAGAAACACTATCCTCTGCTCGCCTGTTCTCCTACAAACACACATCCAGGCTATAGCAGTCAAAATTCATAGTGAACCATCTATGACCGTGTGTTCTATATATCTTCCTCCGACACGAGATTTTTCGGAGATCTTCCTCAGAGATTTAATTCATCAGCTCCCTCGACCATTTCTCCTCTTTGGAGATTTCAACGCCCACAGTGTACTGTGGGACTCGTCGAGCGATTGCCCCAGGGGCCGACTGCTGAATTGTCTCTTTGAGCGGGAAGATCTACTGAACACCGGGGAGATGACCCACTTCGCATTTGGCACGGGTTCATGGACTGCTATAGACCTATCAGTTTGCTCTCCAGAAGTTGCTGATATCTTTCAATGGAAGGTAGAAGATGATCTGCATGGTAGCGACCATCATCCTATCTGGTTGTCCTTGCAGGAACATGTGACTATTCCCGAAAGCAAGCCACAGAAATGTATTCTCTGTAAGGCTAATTGGACACAGTACCGTTCCCTGTCTGTCTTCAGAGAAACGGGTAGTGTCTAAAAGAGGGTCGACCATCTGACCCAGGTGATTCATCACGCCGCTGAAGAATCCATTCCGAAAACATCTATTTTTCCGCGAAGACCTCACGTCCCCTGGTGGAATGACGCATGTCACTCCGCCATTCGGGTAAGGCTAAGAGCATTGCGGAGATTTAAGGCTAGTCCATCTCCGGAATACCTCGCCGCATATCGGATTGGTAGAGCAAAAGCGCGCAGAACTATCAAAGAATCCAGATCCACCTCCTGGAAAGAGTTTTAAGCACCATTAACAGAACAACATCGTCCACTAAAGTATGGGAGTCAATCCGTAAGATATCTGGAAGGTATTCTCGAGTCCCAATATCTGGACTCAATTATCAGGGTCGGTTTCTCACCAACAAGAGAGAAATGGCAACAGCAATGAGCAATGGCTGAATATTTTGCTGACCTAACATCTACAGCAAACTGCGATCCTGATTTCGCGAGAAAAAGGGTAACAGCAGAGAGCACATGTTTTGACTTTCGTTCCACCAACTGGGAAGCCTACAACTCTTCCCTCTCTATGTGGGAACTTTAGTCAGCTCTAGCGACAGCCCACAACACTGCTCCTGGCCCTGATTCCATTCATTATGAAATGCTGAGACAACTAAGTCTCGAGTCGAAAGAATACCTTCTGGATATCTTTAATCTTTCATGGTCCGAGGAAGTATTCCCTAATTTCTGGAAGGAAGCAACGCTTATCCCTTTATTAAAACCAGGTAAGGACAAAACGAATATTTGTAGTTATCGAAGCATTGCCTTGACGAGTTGTGTTGGTAAAACTCTGGAGAGAATTATCAACCGACGTCTCGTCTGGTATCTTGAACGGCATGACTTGCTGAGTCGATCTCAGTGTGGTTTCAGGAAGTTCCATTCCACCCTGGACAACTTACTTCTCCTGGAATCAGCAATTCAAGATGCTTTCGTCCGAAGACAACATCTCATCGGAATATTCTTTGACATCGAGAAGGCTTACGAAGGATACTACTTGGCGACATGACATTTTACAACAACTCTATGCCTGGGGATTTAGAGGACGTCTTCCTCTGTCCTTTTTGCTCATCCTTTTTTGGATCAACGTTCCTTCCGCTATAGAATTGGAAAAGACACCTCGGATCTCCTTCTCCAAGAGAACGGTGTTCCTCAGGGCTCAGTCTTGAGTGTGACCTTATTTGCAGTGGCCATAAACAGCATAACGTCTGCTGTAAAGAATCCTGTTTTACACTCTCTTTTTGTCGATGACTTTGCTATCTTTTGTTCATCACAGAGTGTCACAGGTGCGGAGCGACAAATCCAACTCGTCCTGAATAGATTATACCACTGGTCGAAAACGACAGGTTTTCGTTTCTCTGCTGAGAAAACACGCTGTGTTCTTTTCAGTAGGAGACCAAGCCTTCTGGCAGAACCTCACCTCGCCCTGGGAAACAACGTTCTCAAATTCTATCCTTTTGTGAAATTCCTAGGTCTGATTTTTGATCAGAGATTGAATTGGATTGAACATCTAACAGACCTAAGAGCAAGAACATTAAAATCTCTGAATTTATTGAAGTGCCTCAGTAGCAGGGAATGGGGCGCTGATCGCTACTCCCTGCACCAGTTTTATCGAGCATTCATAAGATCTCGGCTCGATTATGGCTGCGTTGTATATAGCTCTGCTCGTGCAAGCTATTTAAAGAAGTTGGATAGTGTCCACCATGCAGGAATTCGACTAGTTACGGGAGCATACCGCACTAGTCCCATTCCGAGTTTGTATGTCGAGAGTGACGAACCATCTCTTTCCCTCCGGCGGCAAATCCTCATGCTACGACACTTTTGCGACTTGCAAACTTTACCCGACAATCTGTTGCACAACGCGGTTTTTCATCCTTCCTCTTCTTCCATCCGTTTCTACAACAACAGACCGAGAGCAACCAAACTATTTGGATATCGCTCCAAACAGATTTTGGAAACCTTAAATAT
>NNCF01128148.1:462890-479174 GCA_002313205.1 Laupala kohalensis | reverse complement strand
AAAAAAAAAAAAAAAAGAAAACCAAGGGATAAGAATTTCTTCCAAAAAGAAACACCGTTTATATTATCTTTCAAAACTTATAAGCACCACCCGAGTTCCATGATTATTTCCGTAAATATAAGACTATTCTCCGAAAAGTAGTCTATGCGACTAAAGTTATGGAAACGACAGTTACTAAAATCGAACAACCGGACCAAAACCATGTGGAATATTTTTACAAATTACCCGTCATCTGAAAATCGCCAAGAAAACATTTCCCGACTAACCGATGGCAGACTCGTATCAAATCCACATGACATCGCAAATTTGTTAAACTCTTATTTCTCAGACTAGGTAAGATAACTATTTCAATATCTCAAAACCAATATCCTCCAAATATATCCACCCACGTGTCCCATTCTATGTTCACTTCGGAAACAAACGCCAGTGAAATCATGAAAATCATCAGTTCATTTAAAAAAATCAACAGGCATAGATGATATCCCTGAATTNAGATGATATACCTGAATTTATTGTTAAATTTTTGTCCCACGTTATATTATATCCACTCATAAATATTTTTAATAGTTCTTTATCGGAAGGGGCGTTTCCTAACATATTTAAGAGAGCTGAAGTGGAACCTTTATAGAAGAAAAGAAACAAAGACAATGTTGAAAATTATCGACCAATTTCTCTTCTACCCACTTTCTGAAAAAATCTTGAAAAGTAGTTGAAAAAATCTTTATTTAAGCTTTTCTAAGATTTTCATTAGATCAAAAAATAACATTCTGCCTGACGATCAACACGGATTTCGGAAACCCTTTCCAACCACCAGCGCCATATTTTCTTTCTTAAACGATGTTACCACTTCTCTTGACAACGGAGAGAAACCTCTGGGTGTTTTTCTTGATTTATCTAAAGCATTCATTGTCACTATTCACGAAATTCTCCTTTCAAAATTACAATCTTTTCGCTTTTGTGGACTTCAAAATTACAATCTTTACGCATCAATGGCTGACTTCCTATTTAAAAGATAGATATCAACAATTCGAAATATCATCTACTAAAAATAAAGTACTTCAGCATTGCCTTTCAGAAACAATGCCTCTTAGTCGCGGAGTTCCCCAAGGCTCAATTCTCGGCCCTATACTCTTTTTGTTGTATGTGAACATATCGTTTTCCACATTAGAATGCAAATAGAACCAATTTGCAGATGAAGAGACTCAGTTATGACATGGTCGTCTTCATCCCGAGCGTACAGACGTGAAGATGTGATCCTTACACATTTTTATATTGGCCACTGTTATCTTACCAATGGTCATCTCTTACGCGGTGAATCTCCCCCCATCTGTGAGACTTGGAATACAATACTTGCCGTGGAACACTTTCTTTTGCAGTGTCTCATATCTAGAACCAGCCGGTGGAGACGCGATCTACCCTACAGATTGGAAGTTATGTTGGGGCAAAAAGAACTCTTAATATGTCTTCAGGTATGCGACCTTTGGCATAAAGTCTGATCTTTATTTTGTCATGATTTAAATGTATAATTTGATGGGGCCCCTCCCAATTTTCTGGAGGGTTTGAATTTACATCCTTCTTTCTTTTTTCTTTTCTTTAAATTTACATATTTTTCCTTTAAATTTATTTCTTTCTTTCTTTCTTTCTTTCTTTCTTTCTTTCTTTCTTTCTTTCTTTCTTTCTTTCTTTCTTTCTTTCTTTCTTTCTTTCTTTCTTTCTTTTTGTTTCTTTATATAATATTTTAGGAAACTGTATTCTGTCCTTTCCTATCCTCTTTGTCATGGAGGAGGTCATGTTGGCTCTCCCTAGCATTTTTCTACCTGTACAAACATGTTAAGGTTTTGATGACCATTAAAGGCTGGCTGGTCATTAAAGGTAAAAAAAATAAACAAAGTAATTATTAAATTGTTGGTTTATTTATTATTTTTACTTATTATTATTATTATAAGGTTTAAAGTATTAAGGATAGTAATAAATAATTTTACTATCTTAAAACCTAAATCAAATCTATCTAAAACATTTATAACTTAGTTGTAAATCCGTAGAAAATATTTGCTGATCCAACGAAAATCTCTTAACTTATCTTTTAGGAACATTAAAAAGGCAACACAAATTTAGAAAACAAAACTTTTTTCCATATATTATAATTTCTTTTGCCTCTCTCATAATCTTGCCTCCCTGGATATTGGCCAGTATTGCTTATGCCTAAATTCACCTGTGTTAATGCCTCCTCGACAAGCCCTATGTATTCGGTTACTAGCCGATTAGTCAACTAGTGACGCCACTAAGCGGCGTTAATTTTTCCAGAACACTTCCTTAATATTTAAATGTGCTGGACTCTCGCTTCTTCAGCCATCTTTTTGTTCCATTGAGAAGTGTTCCTACACCGCTGAAGATGTCTCTTGGCTTGAGTTTGTTACAAATGGTACGCTAATGCTGCAAAATTTTCTTATATACTTTTTAAAATCTTCGACATACTTTCTCATATTTATTTAAATATCTTCTCTATAGTATGAAAAACTATGTTGGAAGATAATATTTATAAAATTTCATGAACATATTAGCCATATTCGTGTAAATAAAGCATCTTAAAAAGTCATTAATTGAATCATTTAGTAGAGGAAAGATGGATGATACACTCGCATAAGTCTTACAGTAAATAATCGTTTGTTTCATTCATTTTAATCAAATCAAATTTAATTAAAATTATTTACGAATGTAAATGGCATCACATTTCTAAAATATTCATAAAACTGTACCATTGGAAGGCGTCTTAATAGACAGCTCTTTTGCGAATTTTTCATTGCGCAATTTAAACATGGGTAAAATGTTTCATTTGTTCTGGGTAGATACCTTAATCGAGAGAGATCTGACAGCCGTGTCCTCAACTTAAGAGCACATAGTTTTTCTAACAGTTTTATTTACTAAGCTCAAATTTTCGTAGTCCCTTTGGCGCCACCTATCACTCAATGCTGACCTCTTATTCGTGGAGTAGGGAGAAAGGGAGGAAGACACGACACAATCATGTGACCAACTACAGATGATTGAAACCACTATGAAAAATGGGCGTAGTATATTCCGGAAATTCCGCGTTATATATCTGCCCCTGACGGTACTCTCTTGATTGAAGTATCTAGGTAGTTATGAGATATAGCATTCTATGTACTATGTTAAGCAGAACCACTGTTTATTCTCTGCCTGGAAAACGTTTGTTTAAAATTTGAAGTAGTTCACTTCTTCCCCATAACTAAACTAAATCTTTCCTCCCCATAACCGAACCTAGATACGTACTTCCATTTTTTAAATCACTCAAGCTTTTGGCGCCTTCATACCCGTAGTGTTAAATCAGTTAGTGTCTTCAGAATCATTATATATTTTTTTCAAAATTTCGTTTCATTGAACCCTTCGGTAGGGCCATTGGGGAGGGCACACGGGTTTTGCTTTTTATAAATTAGTAACAGGCCCCTGAGCTCCACCCTCCACAATACGTTTGTACTCGTCTATGACTTTTGTATTTGAAAACAATATGCCCAGATGGTGAGCCCAGTCCATCGCGCTTTTAACGTTTCTAGACGTTTTACAACTTTCTTTCATCACTAGATTAACGCAGTGAGCACCACAATTGATGTCGTCTGCTGGTGGTTGTTCGTCTGTTATAAAGGACGGGGTATCTTTATAGAAACCATTCATATTACCTGTTCCATAGTAAGTTTGCCCACAACGATATAACAAAGGAAGTTGTAATCTATGCAAACCATCAAAGATAAGAGCTGCTATGTCCTTACCTCACGTGCTTTGCTCTTTGATAAAAACTCCACAAAAAACTATCTTGAGATTCCATATCGGCGTCAACCCATCTAACTTTAAAACGTACTTGTTCATTTTCTGAAATGTCTTTCCCATCACAATTTTGTATTGTTGTATTCGTAAATGAGAAATGTAGCGTGGTATTGAAGCTTATCTACACGGGGCGATAGAAGGTAGGAGTTGGGTGGTAGGTTATTGTTAGTAACTGGGCCGCTTGGCTGGGTTTACCAACAACTTGGCCCACGTGCTGGGGTTAGTAGAAGTAATTAGAAATAGTTAGAGTTATTAATACTAGGAGGAGCTGGATAGAGGAAGGAAGGTTTGCTTTTCAGTAGTTACAGCTATATGAACTGGGACATTAGTGTGAAAAGCTACAAATTTTCGGGTCCCATCGGGAATCGAACCTGGCATGACTTGGTGATGAGCGACGAGACTACCACCTGAGCCACCGGTGGGGCTCCATCTCAATTGGACAGTACAACACAGAATTGATTAACGTAATACTCTGAACTGCACTAGAAACAATTTCAAATGTGGCAGGGTATGCAAAATTAGTAAATTTTTGAAAACACAGTTCCAATGTTTGAAAACACAGTTTGTCTTCAAAGCGACCTTCCAACAGTTCCTTCCTTATAATTGTGCCCTCCAATGGCCAAACCTCGCTTAACAAGGTATTTGGAATTCCCTATAATTATCTCTAAAGACAATAAAGCTACTCTTAAAGCTAGTCCTTGTTGTTGACGTTTCATATGTGAAAATTGTCTCTTAATAGGGGTTTGTAACAGCATGGTTAAAATCAGCTTGGGAATGAGTAGTACTTTCCTCATGAATTTCAAACAATATAATCGTGCATCTTAAGCCTGATTTACACAGGTTGAGTAATGAGGTGAGTACTTGGTAGAATTACTCAGCCCGTGCAAACGCCGAGTAGAGTGGAGAAGTGAGTAGAATGGATAGTAACCGGTAGAGTAAATATCAGCAACATGTGACAAAGGAACTTGACTGCCCCCACACGCGTCAAAATTTCCAGCTTATGAACCCTACTACAGTAAATATGTTCACTATCTACTTGGTAATCGAGTAGAGTAGGAAGCAAAGAATTCTTCGATAATGCTCAACATATTATTTCTGAACTTATAAAAATTCATCGATTCATTTCGTTCGAGAGTAGCAGAATATTGACCGAAAGTATTACAATATTGACCGAAAGATTTTAATATTCTTATTTTCGAAAGTTGAAAAATAATCATTTTTGCGACATTTTTATAACTACCCCTTCAATATTAGCTCTCAAATATAGCCGTGATTTTTTTAAAAAGTGGAATATTTAATTTCAAGATCAAATTGTCATTTTCCTATGGTATGTTATTTGATAACGAAGGTGGTGATAATTCTTATAAAAGTGATAGAGATTGTGTTCCAACAGCGCTTTGTCCTTACGATAAATTTTCAAGAACGATCTAATTTTGTGTCGAAGCAGTCGTTGTTTTTGTACGTAAGGAGTGGTAATACGTAATATTATGAAAAATACAAGCCATATAATTTTCAAGTCGAACAAAACAATGTTTTATTTAAACGTATTTTCTATGAAATACAACATTTTTCTAAATTTATTTGTAGTTGACTCATCGTGAGATTTGATTTTCCATTGTCCATTCTGTCATACCTATTTTTGTATGATGTTCGTTAATGAAGTACTGACTAGCAGAAAAAAATAACATAACTAAATAACCAAGAGATGCAATAACGCAGTTGTAGGCGCACTGCAAGAGAGAACATCGATGTATTAGCTACATTCTATTCCAAGGGAATCATTATAAAGATCATTTCACGAGAATGAGGCATTGTGGCCAGCAGGTATTCGATTTTATCAACGTTTTTGTATGGTCCCTTTCTTAAATATAAATTCTTCAAAGCAGCATTCATTTGGGGGATCGAATATTACATTATACAACTAATTAATTGAAAACAGTAAATTAAATTTCTGTTGGTCAACAACATAACTTTGTACTGAGCAGGAGTTCAGAGGACTGAGGTTTTGGATAATGTGTCAAGAGCTTTATTAATCGCTTATATTCATCTTTTCATATCGAGCATAAATAAAATAAAGTACATCAAACATGACATATAATAGAATCAAGTGAGTTCTTAAAATGCTACCTAAATGGGAGTTATTCATTTTCCAATCAGTAGGTCATTTTTTTTATTTAAGTGAAAGGTATAATATACCTCTAAAATGTAATCTACCCACAAAAATATTCATTAAATTACAAGTTAATTAATTTTGAAAATAGCTCTGAGTATAAAACTTTTCTGATGTACACATCCACCGTGTATTTCAGAAAATGACCTGTGCTACCTACAAAATAAGAAGATTGTACCTTACTGCTGTGCGCGTTACGATCCAAAATGTTGTACAGTACAAGGTATTTTGCAATTTCCAAATACTTGTCTCAGCTAAATGAATTGAAGTACGCGTTTCAAGGCGCACAAAATGTTCTGCATTCTATTTTCATTGAATAAGATTCGAAATTAACAATTAACTAAATGGTTTTAGGCACATAATAACCGAACAACCAATTTTTTAAGCCCGATTTTGCTGATTGCCATAAATTTACCTTTGTGTGGATACATGACTGAGAAATGCATTTTTGTAACACAACTGATGACCTATGGACATAAATGATGAATATATGTAGCATGACAGGAAGAATATGTTATAATTTTAAAATGTTTGGTTTATAGAAACGTAAGGATGGTACTCGGCTAATACAAGAAATACCTCATTTTAATGAAATGATCCATTATTTTGTTGAGTGGCGTTGTTTTACATAAATTGCTAGAAAATAACTCCTAGCATAACTAAACAAAAATGAGTAGAACAAATTGTAATTTACTTCATTATTTACGGTTACTAAACATAGCATAACACAATCGATGGAATTGTGAAGGGAGAATTGGAGATAGGGCCTGAAATTAAAAGGAACTTAGACGGAAGATACGTAAGAAATAAAATACATCACGTTTCATACAAATTCGAAATACAAAAATTAGTATTAATTTACGTTTAAAAACAATGGTTAGATCAAAAATACAATTGACGTTCAGGTCTTTCAGTGTCTCTGTAACGCATGATACAAAATTCATATTGATTTCATTAAATTTAGAGTGAAGTGATCTTTATTTTCTTAGATAATTACTAAATAATTATTAGATAATATTCCCTGAGTTTCAGCAAGCAACGAAATTACTTGTTAAAGATTTTTTTTAAAAAATATTATAAATGCTCTCTTCCAAAGATATTTTCCTACTTACTGACATGCCTGTAGCGAGTTTATTCACGTCTTTTCAAAAACCATGGAATATATGGAAAAACCACCGAACGTATCATGTTTCAAAAATGGTATTATGTTTAAAAAATCAAGTTTTTTGTGTTAAACATCTCATATGGGGAATATAAAAAAATAAACTAAAATAATTAAGTTCTTTAGAATGAGGTCATGCTGTAAAAATTTGATGACAAATTGGATTGTTTCATGAATGACTGTTGTTTGAAAATTTCTGAAAATCGTTTCTATCTGTTAAAAATGTATTTTTGATTTTAAAAAGGTAAATTGGGTTGGAAAGTGATTTTTTTCCTTTTCTCAATAACTAATTCAGAATTCGCTCAGATTTTTGTTTATTAACGTTGTTAATTCAACAATCTAAGTGTATGAGATAAGGTAATTGAAAATAAAATTATCCTTTTAAATGTATGCTAAGCGAAAATATGATTTAACCTGAAATGAGTTCCAAATAATGTTATTTTTCTGTGTTATATTTAGTGAGGTCTATTTTACTGTGTTGATTTTGGAATGTTTTCGTTACAACAGAAAATTAGGTGTATTAGATCGTAATGGGGATTGAGGTAGATTCGTCGACATGCCTAGCACAAAATAAAAGTAGAATGCAGGGACCAGCTGTTAACAGAATTTGAAACTGTATTAAATAATATATGAATTCAAAAAATATGATACACATTTGTAGAGTAGATGGTATCGGGCAATGAGGTTATGGTAAGCACATTAATCTGACTTTATTTTTATTTAATTCTTTGTAAGGGAAATCCATTTTCCTTACATAAAAGCAAAGTTTCATTTAAGAATACTACGTTAGATTTCAACTAAAGTGCGATGGAATTTTACTTTAAGTTTTGTTTTCTAAATAGTAACTTTTTACAGGATGAATTCGTTCTTTCGTATCAACAAAATTTCATTTAAGCGTTTCAATAATAGTGTGACGTGATTTTACACCAAGTTTTGTTTTATGAATACGAATATTTTGAGTGAGAGGTGTGGACTATTTATATTTCATATTTTTATCTAAGGGTGATACTTTATTATGTAAATAGGTTACTAGTTACGAAACTATGTGGACGCTTAATTCGACGATAAATTCTTTGTTTTCATTCTAAGTTTTTTCTATGAAATCTTTTAATAATGAATTTATTTATTTGACGATTAATCTAGCTGAATTTTATGTTATGTGAGTTCACTTGATTTAGACATAAATTCGTTATTTATTGGTCGTTCAACCTAAGCTCTTTTCAGAAAGGCATCCTGCCTGTTACTTTTCTGGACATTCACTTCAACTGAAACGTAACAAATAGAATAAAAGTATTACGTATTTTTCATTAATCATCTTTTAATTTAAAATATCTTCTGCATACCTTGTGACTGAATTCTTCTTGTTGTTCAACAATTTTAGTACCGTAAGCACTGTTAGATAATCCAATATCATACACATAAGTTATGCTTTTGAAGTAGTAAAAGATTCCCATTAGAGACTGCAAATAATGAAAACATAGCTTCATTATTAAGGTATCACTACATGCATCAAATCTATAGTTTTGTTACCAGTTGAATTATTCCCCAAGAGCTGAGAACTAAACCACAGAGAGATATCGAATGCCCACATAAACTCTTCATTTTGAAACAGTCCACATTCACTCATATAACCATGGCCTTCACAGTAAACTACAACGAGTGTGCAATAATACTTTTGTATTTGTTACTCCATGAGACTTCACTATATCTCCAATGGAAATAAATTAATTGACAATCGGCAGATACACACGAAGTAATTTATCGTTCAGTGAGAGCAATCTATTCGGTCAAATTGTGGAGTGAAATTGATTCGTGTGTTAAGCTCAAGCGATTCAAACAATTGTAGTGTACTTTTGTTCTTCTCAGATGGAGTTATTCATTTTTACAGATTATTGGAAGCTAAATTGGCGAAGCCATCAAGTGTTAGAGAAATCTGGCTAACAGGACCGTGTATAGAGGAGAATTCTATAATTTTCCATTCATTCTTCTATTTACATCCATTTCTAAATCTACAGTAGTTAAATAGATCTACGACCATGGACAATTCACAATATTATTGTGACATTTTCCTTCGTACTTCGTTCTAATCCAAAGATTTTAAAATTTAACTAGCTGAGTCCCCACGGCTTTGCTCACTTCAATTTTGTTGCATGTCTGCATATTTATTATTTCTTACATTCGCATTGATATCCAGTGAGAACGTTATCCACTAGCGTCGGAGTTTTAATAGTATTGGTGTGTATCCTCCGTCCCTTACTTTCACTCATGTACTTGAGATAAAGTTTTTAGAAAACACCAATATCCCATTTCTCATTATATCACGCCCTTAGGGGTCAATCTTCCTAAAACCCTTTTGCAGTGGACATTTTTTAAAATGTTTCGCGTCCTGCCCTTCCCACTCCCAGCTATACCGTGCTCCTACGTAAACTCAACTTGAACTTAACAACATTAGAAGTATACACATGTAATCAATCCTAAAACTATGTATACGATGCCTTTTATTTTTTTATTTTTCAAAATTAGTTTTTAATTATTTTTATCCATAACCTCCCCCCCCCAAGATGTGCTAGTGGTGTCTTTTTTCAACGAGGGCTGAATTTAGTATTCCGCGATATCAAGGTATCACTATCAACTCAGTGAGGTCGAAAATTATGGAATCATAACTGGTATTCGTCATGATCAATAATTACTAAATGGCATCCTCGTTCCTAGGGGTGCTGGGTTTTAAAGGGGCTGATTGTAAACTTTGTCGTTATCGACAATGTAACTGCTAATTTCAGCGATCCCGAAAACTACGACCTCAACACTAATATCGGTCACTTTCGAATCTTTTTACATTTTAATCCTCACCCCCATAAATGGTAATTATTCTTTATAGAGAGTGAACGTGTACTTATGTGGCAATGAGGATGTCACTTCACTTCAGCGGTCCCAAAAATGATTTATCCAACACCAATATCGGTCGTTTTTTTATTTTTTTCCCTGCCTCTCATTCCCATCTCTGCCCTAAGTGTGCTAGTGGTATATTATCTGTAATGTAGATTGATTGTGAACTTACGAAGCGTCAATGGCGTCCTTATCCTACTAAACGGCACCGAAAACTATGCTTTGAATTCTAATATTGGATTTTTCCATTATTTTTACATGTAACCCCCTTCCCCAGGGTGTCTTACCCCCATAGCGCTTGTTGCCCGATAACCAGTCATCTACTCTTCAATTTTGGTTGAAATTGCTCCAGGCATTCCAGAGTTATGGAGGGATGGAAACATAAAACATTCCAACCCCATTTCACCTGATTAGGGGTATATACTATATCAGCGAAATACCACCCACTGTCTGACTAATCATGAAATCTCAGAAACTACAAAGCCTACAAGTTAGAAATTTGGTACATAAGAAATTTGGTACGTTGGTACATAGGGTGTAGACGTCCGGTAAGAAATATTTTATGAAACTCCACCCCTAAGAGGATAAAATGAGGGTTGAATATTTTATTATGTATCCCACTATAAGTCTTGAGCGTAGAGCAATTTCAACCAAACTTTAAACACAGATGACTGATTATCTTACAAGAAGCAATGTGGGGATAAGACATCCCTGGCATCCCTAAGAAGGGGCTGGGAAGAGGATGACGTGTAAAAATAATGGAAAAATCCTATAACATATTTGAAACCATAGTTATAGGTGCAGTTGGGATGGATAAGGACAACCCAAATGCTTCGTAAGTTCACAATTAGTCCAAATTGAAAATAAACTCCTAGCCTCCTTGGGGTAAGTGTGGGAACAGGTGGCAGGTTAAAATTATAAAAACTGTCCGATACTGGTGTTGAATACTTTCGTTTTGCGGATGTAAAGAAGAGTCACTCTCTCAATGACGCTTAAATCCACGATCACCTATGAGGGAATATACACCGTTTGTTCAAAGGATGAAATACAAAAATAATTTTTAAAAATCGAAAATGACTTATATTAGTATTAAGATCTTGGTTTTCGGGGCTGCTGAAATTATTAGTGACATTTTCGAAGAACCCTAAGTTCAAAATCAGCCCGTTGCACCCAAGGATGGGATCCTGCTAATCCCACAACCTCATAAGACAGTCAAAATGTCCTCTGCAACTTGGAATAATATATCGAATCTTCAAATATAGTGGTTGATTAAATGTCACTGCAAGTGTTTTGTATTCCAGACAACAAAGTTATTAATAGACTAACAGAATGATATCGAGGAGCGTTGACGAATGGCTAGACTTCAACAAAAGTAAGCTATTGTTATTCCCTCATGAAACCTTTCCAAATATAACGTTCCGGTAGCCCTCTATTTTTGCATTGTTGATGGAATATATTTTAGCCGAGGAAAATTTTGTTTGACGAAATCAGACATTTTTGAGGTGATACAAAATACGTCACCTGCTTGAAGTCTGCTTTGTAGTAAACTATTTTAATGAATGATTGTATCTTTACAGTCAGGGCGGTGAACGTGATTGCTGATACTTGAAAACATGTAACTTATTCATGTTAAACAAAAGCATGTCATAGAGATAACATGTCAATCAGTTTGCGGGATCCGCACTACTGGTATAAGTGGAATGCTACACCAACATGTACAGGGAAAGAAATGATTGGTCTATGTGCTGTTGTCGTAGATTTTTCTTATAATTTCAACATATCCTCGCTTCTCGGTCAGCCTTGGCACTTCGTGGTGCAACGGCAAAGCTGTGGATCCCATACTTTGAAATGATAATTTGGTTAAGAAATTCAATGAATGATTGAATTTCCATCTTCAAGTAATTCATTATGTCAATGACTGGACTATCCATCTTCATGCAATTCACTGCGTGCTTCCATACTTCCACGCTAGTGGCACTGCTTTTATGCGTAGTAGGTTCATTACATGACTTTAACTTCAGATGATCCTTTTACTTCAGATCCTTTTACTTTATCCTTCACTATCCGCTGAAGTGATTAGTTAGTGTGCTACGTGGAGCAAAACGAAAATAGAATAATCTCAAGAAGTTATCTCCCTGTGAAACATGAGGAAGATGAGAAACCCGGAACTTGTAGAACTAACTTAGGCAAAAATGACCATTGGTAATAAAAACACTGATGACCATTTGTTTGTAGGCCCGTGGAAACTTACGACCATTGGTTGTAGAGCCGTGGCCGTTGTAGACCGTTGAGGACTATTCGTTTTCAAGTGGCCAGTTTCCACCAAAGTTTGGCGTTAACAGATGACCCTCCCAACTGATGTAGCTATTTTCATATTGTTACCAATAATGGCCGTTGGGAGCTAGCAATGTGGCGTCATTGGTCCCCAAAGGCCATGGCTACAGACTTGATCATCGGGCCTCGTGTAGATCATGGGGTCTTATTTTATAGAAGTGCACTGTTCAGTAGGAATTTTATGCTTTTTAAATTGCCGTATATTTAAGTACACTATATACATTGAAACAAATAATTTATTAATCAACTTTTCCATAATTTAACAATGACTTCAGTAGAACAATTATTCGTTAAGTAGCACCACATGGAAAAGTACTGCGTAGCAAAGGAGGGTGTGTGGTAGGAGCGCGCGTGAAGGGACCAGTTGACAAGAGAAATTTAGTGTTTGGTTATTTTTAAGTTGAACAAAAGGAGGGTTAACCTATTTGGGGGACTGTGCGATCCTGCTTAATGTTTTCAACGCTGTCTGGTCAGCAACAAAAGTGGTGGCTACATCGTTATAATGAAAAGGGTATTTTTCAAGAACCTGGGCAGCTAAGGAGCGAGGGGGAGTAGAGGTCTTATTCGAACGAAGGGCCTTTTGCGTATGCTATGACTACAATTCGTGAAATTAAACAGATTCTGTCACGAGACAGGGAGGCGAACTGACGAAGCTAGATGTCACATGATCAGCGTGATCGGTGATTAGTTGAACAATGTATAACGTCGAAAATCAACAACCAATGGGAGTAGGTCACGTGAAACTTACTAATACATAATCGTGGATCATTATTGCTCAGAAAAGTTATGACGTGTCTCGTAGGCGGAGACTAAGCAATATCACTGAGTAGAAGGGGTGGGGGAATGAAGCTACTTTAACTGGAGCTTCGTGCGAGATTGAATTATTAATACCGTGATCATTGAGCAGTAATTTTGTACGAGAATTCGAGGACGACATGTTAGATCGTTACAATGGCTACTATTATCGAACTTTTTCGGATTAGGCGTTCGATTTAGTAAATCTCGATAGTCTAATATCATGATCAAGAGTATTCGATAGATCATCGTCAACAGTTATCTCAATTATTCATGAACGATTACATTGTACGTTTATTAGTGATGATGAGTAATGTTAGAGTCGGAGCGAAATTTAATCGAAAAGAATCGTATCGAGATCGATCAAAGTATCGAACTTTAGGAAGCGTAATCGAAACACGGGAATTCAAGACACCACGCAATCGACAGTTCGGGTCAAAATAGAAGCTGGTGATTGGATGGCTGCAGCGACGAACTTCGGACAGGTCCCGGCGCGTTAGTACATCATTTCTGCTGATCTATGATCTTGCAGCTTACAGACGGACCAATGACGTTTCACAACGATTCCCAGCTTTAAGGTAACAATTTTTGGAATGCGTCAACGAAGGCCTTCCTTTACAAGTGTTTTGTTCTTGGCTTCTTCTTCACCGTGTGTCGATTGGATTAAAATTGTACGAGAAATACTATGACTGTGACACAAACTTCATATCCTATTAGTAGGAGCAGTGTGATTCAAGGACAGTGTACTCCTAAATTGGTGAACAATTATTGGGTTTTTGACTAGCCTTCAGGTCATGTGGTATTATTAAACACACAAACTTTATTTCTCAAATATAACAGACGATTTAACTTGTAAAATCAGTGGTAGTTTCGAATTTGTAATCATATATTTTATGGAAATTGCATGCTTTGTCGTATTTTGGAAGAAGTGATATCGGGTAATTTCTTGTATTGGTAATCATGTATTGGTGTCATTTTAAAATTCTACGGAATCTTCATAAACGATTGTTTTCTTCCAGAAGGATTTGTGTGTGTGACACCACAATGGTCGTTTCCCATTCCCTGTTCAAAAATATTCAATCACATTTAGACATCAGATTTGCTAATGGGTAGCCCGAAAAAGGCATTAATCATCACCTTGCTGAGTAGGTCAAGAAAGGGCCTATGTGTGTATGCTATTTGTATGCCAATATGTTATTCTCACAATCGAAGTTTGTAAATGATACATGGAAGTTAATTATTTATTTGAAATTGGTAACCGTGGGCTTGCTGCAAAAATTCAAATTATTAAGTTTGTTACAATAGGCGCTCGGCCATGAGTATACTTTCCCTTTCAAAAGTTTAAATCAGTTATATATATACATACAAATATATATATATATATATATATATATATATATATATATATATATATATATATATATATANACATACAAATCAGTCACAATTACTGGAGCGCCTATTGTAACAAACTAAATAAATACCACAATGTAACCGATTTAAAATTTTGAAAAAGAAAATATCCGCATGCTGGAGGGCCAATTGTAACAAACTTCATAAACAAGATTGTTTGAATTTATATATAATAAATTTATTGTCAAAAAACAGTACAAACTGCGTATGACCACGTGGAGGACAATTAACTAATTTACTCTCCGTAAGCAAGCAAGGGACCATCCCATCAATTCCGATAAAGGGCCCTAAGGCAGAGGCGGATTCAAAAATTTCAGCATAAGTTCCTAGAAAAGATAAAAAATTAGCTGCGAGTTATAATACAAATAGAATGTCAATATGTTTGTAATTTTACGCAAAAAATTACATGTACAAGTTATTATAAAACTATAGATAATTCTGAGTATAGTGTTTAAAAATGATAAAAGTTGAAAAAAACACTGAATTCACGATATATTGTTTATTATCCGAACTATCCTCTTCTGAATTCTGAAAGTTTGGATACTCTGAACGGAATTACCTCAGAAGGTAATGCCATAACGTAAATGGGAGTAAACATATGCAAAATATACGCAACGGGAAATACGTGGACTAACTGGGTTAACTAAGATCCGGAATGCGTAACACAATTTGCTTAATTGGGAATTAAGATTGTCAACGTGACAAATCCATTTGAGGTTGTCTTGAATATAATTTGTAAATCTCACCCCCGAAACTCTTGTAAACCTTTATTCAAGGAATTAAACATCTTAACACTTCCCTGCATTTATATGTATGAAACGGTCTTGTTTGTTAAGACCGAATTACTGAAGTGCCACCCTTTCTTTATAGCGAACAATCTCGTTCACGAACACAATACTCGCAATAATAATAATATTCATCGGCGTAGAGTGTCAACCACTCTTTGCCAAAAAGGACCTTATCATTCGGGAATCGTTCTATATAATTCCCTGCCCAAGAATATAAAAGGCATTATGAAATTGAATATTTTTAAATCCGCGGTTAAAATCTACCTCCTGCACCAGTGCTTCTTCACTGTAAAAGAATTTATTGATTTTAATAAAAGTTAAATCCGTGTTGTACTTTATCACGCCATTGCTGTAGCACTTTTTAAATAACTTATAACAATTTCAAAAACTATTTTCTTGCATGATTGTGTTGTCTTATGGCTCATATTAATTTAGTTTTATGTGTACTCAACTTTGGCATGGTTGTGTACATAAATTCTGTAGCGCCATCCTGGCCCGGGTTTTTCTCCGTTTTTCCTTCGGGTAGAGGCGGATTTCTCATACAGATTCTCTAGGCTTTGTCTAGGGGCGTGTTTATTGTAGCAATAAATCGTGAATTCAGTGTTTTTTTTCAACTTTTATCATTTTTAAACACTATACTCAGAATTATCTATAGTTTTATAATAACTTGTACATGTAAATTTTATGTGTTAAATTACAAACATATTGACATTCTATTTGTATTATAACTCGCAGCTAATTTTTTATCTTTTCTAGGAACTTATGCTGAAATTTTTGAATCCGCCTCTGCCTTAGGGCCCTTTATTGGAATTGATGGGATGGTCCCTTGCTTGCTTACGGAGAGTAAATTAGTTAATTGTCCTCCACGTGGTCATACGCAGTTTGTACTGTGTTTTGAC
>NNCF01128148.1:424867-461897 GCA_002313205.1 Laupala kohalensis | reverse complement strand
ATATATATATATATATATATATATATATATATATATATATATATATATATATATATATATATATATATATATATATATATATCTGTGTGTGTGCGTATGTATAAAATTCACAAATAGGATATTAAATTTCCGCACTTACACAGAAATACTATCAAATGTTTACAATACAATATTGAAACATAATTATGTGGTAACTGCTTTTTTGGTAAACATTATTTGAATTTATATTAACGTTTAATATTGTTAGTGTTATCATTTCAAAACCTTAATCTTGCTCAAGGTATGTCACGCACTAACTTCAAAAGCTCTGAAATCACAGACTTAGTGACAAAATTTACGTGTTGTATTGTAATCGAAAAATATAATTACATAATTTAGCAACCTATTTTCTTCTCTCTAACAAGTAACCGAAATCTTCACATGTAATACATAACGTATGCATTTTCGAAAAAATTAGACATTATGAATTATGTACCCTTTCACGGTTATGTCCCGGCGGTAACTCGAAGAGCAGATCATTTGAAATTTATATTTCTCTTATAATCATGGCAAAAAAGTGCTACTTTCAGCTTCTCTAGCTTTTATTATTCTTTGCAATGCCAGCTCCTGAATGTGGTCTTTATCATCAAACAACGTACTTACAAGTAGGTTTCCTGGGTGCGCGAAAAAAGCATTTATTTCGATAACAGAATCGACAACAGATCTCAGATTTTCGGGTAAAAATCGAGAGAACATAATCAGTTGAAAAAAATGATTGGCTCCGTCCTTAAAAGACGTCTTTTGCTTGATTAGGAACCTAATCGGAGCGTATACTTTAACCACGTAGTTGACAAGCAATTGTAAATTTTCTGATGGATTAAGAGTACTTACGTATAGTCTGAGTATACGATTAACAGAAGTAAGCCATCTCGAGTGCGCCATTTTGCCAGGTTGACGGTTTGCCAGCTCAGGAGTGCAGGAACCAGTTGATGCAGCTTGACATATCTCAGAAGGATACTTTTGATCCGTACTTAGTTCATTGTGCACATTTTTCGGCATGTCTGGCAAATTACCAGCAATCGCACAAAAAGACACCTCGGTTTTATTTTCGCAACCAGCTAAAGGTTTTCCAATAGTTCCGGCGTATTCTCTAGGACCCGAAGTGCAACTATCTAAGGTCAAGAATAAATGACGAAGGGGTAACTCATTGGCATGAAGCTTCTTCACAATTTGCTGAAACAGAATCGGTTTCTTGAGTAGAACACGACTTTTTTGCTGCCCCTATTGACTCTTGTCTCTGCAGTCGTTTCATTAATCTAGCCGTTTCTTTCTTGTCAACAGCGCTTAGAACCATCTTCCTCTCATTTCTTTGATCCAGCAAGAAACTTCTCTCATTGATGGGAACTTTCTTATGTTTTAAACACGAACAAGATTCAAATGAAGTGCATTTACAAGAAGCAACATCGAAAAGCTTCTCAGATGACTCTAAAAACACTTCAGTTTGTTTGCAAAACTATCATTTTTTTGCTTTTGGGATATCTTTTCAAATTGAGGTACTTTTCGAAATAGGATTTCAGTAACTGAATAACTCTTTCCTTAGTTACGATTGGAATCGAAGCTTTGGTCCAAATTTTGTTGATCTCTTCATGAACAATCGCATGTTTATCGGAATTGTATGGTTCCTTTCCATTATACTTCAATTTCAGGTCGTACTTGACAAATAAAATAAATTTAATGACGTCCCTCATAGTTGGTAGCCGCCGATCGTCAAGTTCTTTATATGGTCCCAATATAGTACAAGTAGTCTCACTACGCCTCGAACTCATTATTTAACAATCATAAAATCCGCTTTTAACACTATAACAATCGCAACTGTACTTTTATAGCTTAAAAATTACTTTGGCTACGAACAAAATAATCGCGAGTCAAGTCAAGAAAGGCCTCGAAACAAGTTGAAACTTGAAGGAATTTGCAGGTTGAAACCGAACAAATTCGAAGTCGCTGGTAACATGTCGTTGCATGCAAATCGAAACGTCGAGTATGTATTAAATCTAAACAGAAAAAACAGTAAATACTTTTTTATATTTAGTTCAAGAGGCGAAATTAAGGATAGCGAAATATCACCATAAAAATGTCAATTTTTCAAAGCTTTGAAGATTGGTAGAACCCTAAAGATATAGTTTTATTTTATTTTTATAATTATTTTGGTAATCTACGATCAATTATGCAAATTTCAAGAGATCTTGCGCTAAGGAAAAAAAAATTCGGGACACCCTATCCTTTCTCCGAAGTGGAGAATTGAAGATTTTGCATTTCGTTAAATGAGAACGAATATAACAGAGTTTATGTGGCTGTGTGTCCGCCGCACAGCGCAAATACGGATTGACCAAAAGCTTCGAATTTTTCTCACGTGTTCTACAGAAGGGATTCAAGAAGAAAACGATACAACTCTTTTGATTTTCTATTTCCATTCTTTCTTTCGCTTAACATAAAAGTTCGCGGGACGTAGAAACACAATGAAAATACCTAGAGCTTCGACATTTGGCACGTGCGTTCTCCAGGATAAACCCAAGTACACTTAAGCCCATTCTTTTTTGTTGGGTGGAATGCAGTTATGATTATAATTTTAATATGTTAATTCAAATATAATCGTTAAAATTCCTGGAATTCGCTATCATTAAAATAACAAATAGTAAAAGACAATAGCGATGGTATGCTCATTTTCTCTTTCAGTGGCTAAACGAATAGCGTGTAGCAGCATTCTTGTGCCTCACTTATGTGCAACGTGACATATTTCTCCTTTTTTAAATATAGAAGGCTATGGGAACTTCTTGCTTATAAAGACGCTTATAACACTATACCTGAAATAAACAACAACACAACGACGATAATCCTATGTTGTGTGTCGATTTCCGTTTCTGTGCATTGAGAATATGACGATGTCGTTTGATGTTTTGAGCTTTCGACACCTTTATGAAAGTAAATAATTCTTTAATGTAAAGGTCAGAATTTTCTTATTTTGTGTATACACGTATTTTTTTAAGTCAGTCGCGACTCTCATGATTTGAGTAGATTTTATCTTGTTTATGCTTTGAAACAAGATGCACGTAGATTGGTATAGCAATTACTCGTACAAATGTGGTATTTCGTTATTCCATCTCAAGAGGTAATAACGTACTTGAAAGATGGAAGAAACGAAGAAAGTAGACAATAAACAAGATGGTGACAAGGCAGATATGGAGAAGGAAAAGTTAACCAACGAAGTGGGAGATAGTGAAAGAGAACTCCGTGAAAGGAGGGACAAATTAAAAGAGGAAGAAAAAGAGAGAAGAAAATTGCAAAAAGAGGAGAATAAGAAGAAAAAAGATTTAGAGAAAAAACAAGAAAAGGAAGAGAAAAAGAGACAAAAAAAGGAAAACCGAGACAAGAAGAAGAAGAAAAGGCGGTGCGGCAAAAAAATGTCTTTTCTTGGAATTGTTTTTTGTTCGTGGGGAACACTTCAACTTGTACGTTGATTCATTGCATTCCCGATTTTGAGGAATACTTTCAATTTATTTCTTTTGTGTCTCTTGAAACCTGTCATACATTCCTTGGTTTTGCTATGTTTGCAGACCTTAATGGGAGTATTTTACTATACCGAAGCAATGGCTTTGTTTGAAGATCTTAATCAAGAAGTTAATACCGATGACACCGCTGATAAATTTCATTCACGAGTTAATAAACATTTCAAAGAGGTTAGTTCCTTACTATTGTTATATTTTATTTGAAACGAGTGTTAACAAATCTAGTGTCTTAAACGACTTGCTTGATCGAGTTTCACAACTTCAAGGATTTCAGTAAGTTTTCTAGAGACATATCCCTGCTTCGCTCGAGATTTGTTATTTTATTAACTGGACAAATTAATTATCGGGCAAATCGCAGTGGTGGTTGCAGTTCTACATAAAGAACCTAAGGACTACAAAGAGACGTCGAATCGTTGTATGCGCAACTCTTCTCTGACGCAGTAGCAAACTCTGGTCTGGCAAACTAAATCCCTTCTCCTTTTCTGAGGCCTTGAGGAAAAGGTGAAGGATGCAACACCAATTGGGTAGTGGTGAACAAAAATTTTCATTGATACCGTAGAATTGTCGCCCGTAGGTCTATTTGGACTCACTTTATCGAACTTTTTTCGTAGATTTCAAATGTTATAATGTTATTTCCAAAAAGTATTAAAGTCGGTATAAAATAGTGGACAACTCAATAAAAGAATCATTAAATGCAGGTAGAGTGGGTCTGTGGGACGGTGTTGGTAAGAGCTTGACACTGATAGATTTATGACTGGAGAGGGCTTCAATTTGTAGAAATCTTCTGCACGTCGAAGATTCGCTCATGTCAGCACCTGCGACCGGTATAATATCTTTCACAAATTAATCTGTCCCCCAGAAACGGATTATTAGGGTCCAATAATCCCAGTTTGGCGTGAAGTTTGTATTGTGTAGACACTCTCTTCGACTGAGTTTTTTACATCGACACTTTTTACACCGATTTTTATACTCTTTTTTTCTTCAAATAACTTTTCATATTTGAAATCTACGAAAAATGCTCAAAAAAATTAGTTCAAATACGACCTACGTGCGACATTTCTACGTGCGACGGCATCGATGAATTTTCTAACCAAATGAAGCTTCGATTTTTACTTTTCTTTGCAGAATGTCATTCGAAATGGGACGAAGTGCGTTGGGCAACACACTAACGAAATGATTTTAGAAACAAATAAATCAAACCTAGTATGATTTCTCAATATTCGAATTGACTTTTCAAATAAATGTAATAATATATATTAAATATTTGATGATAAGTTGATAGACTACATTAATATCCTACAGAGTGCACAAATACTTGTTAAGCGATGCTGCGTCTCTACATTAAAATAATATAAACAAATACATCTATATTGAATAACACTCGTCTGCTAATTTGAAGGGAATGTCAAGTTTAGGAAAGTTCTTGCAAATTTAGTGAGTCCTATAGAATAATAACTCATCAGACTGATTAAGTTATACTTTTTGTAAAAATCCTATCAATGCTAGATTAAAATCCTCTTTTTTCTATGTGAACTTGCCTGTAATGAAATGATTGAAAACAAAACTTAAATATTTTGGTTTAGAAATATCGGTTTTTTGTCGTCTTTAGTCTAATTTTCCTTGTTATGATTTATAGACCGAAAAACTTCCATAAAGTAATTAATTTAAGATTTCAGTTTTTTGTTCCAATTGGTGCCACATCCCTCACCTTTTTCTCAAGGCCCCAGAAAAGGAAAAGGGATTTAGTCTACCCGAGAAGAGTTTGCGTCGTTAAAAGAAACAACAATGCGGCGTCTCTTTGTAGTCTTCGGGTAGCGGTTTGAACATACAGTTGGTACTTTGCCGACACCATGGGAATTTATTGGAGCTTTTTAACATGCTTAAAAATTTACTATTACTTCACATGTGAGATACGCAGTGTGATTCGCTTTTTAAATGCAAAAATAGTTCTTCCTTTTGTCAACTCTGGTCTTGAGACTTCGCATAAAACTCGAAACAAAGCGCCAGTAAGTGGAGTGACATTATTCTTGTTCCCCATCGAAACAAGAAAAAGACAAGAATTTAACTCCAAAAATGTGATGACCTCAGTGTTTTGAGATCCAAACGGTGTTTATACTGATAGACCACATACTCCGTTGAAATAACATAAATAAACTTTATTGTCAAAAAGGTAGTAGCAAAATGCACATGATCAAGTGGGGTATAATCAGCCAAGTTACTCTCCGGTAACAAGCAGGAGACCATTCCATTAATTGCGGTCAAGAGCACAAAGGCAGTGGCGGATTTAATATTCACAAAAATAAAAAAGCGAATACGTATTGTTATCCATTTATTCATCCAAAATGAATTGTAGATATTAAGTATAGTGAAAATTCGAGATTAAAAAAACATAAGTATTAATGACATCTCCGCCCATGGAAAATCTGCTACTGCCCAAAGGAAAGCCGGAGCAAAGCCCGATCCAGGATGGGGCTACAGAGATAATGTACACAATCGTGGCGAGGTTGCATACAGGTAGAAATAAACTATTATAAATAAAAAGGATTATAAACATACATGAAAATAGGAATTTAATCAGTATCAAGAGTATGATAACAATGATGTGATAAAGTGTAAGAGAAATTAACATCACTTACATCATCCGAGTCATATGGAAAACTATACTTGTTGGGAAATTGTATCTCTCATTAACTTCTTTTATTGAAATCAGTAAATTCTTTCCCATTGTAGAAACCATAACACAGTAGAAAACTTTTCACTGCATATGTGATTCAATGCTGATTCAATTTATTTATATCTTTGACATTTGTGGGGAGGGAATTATACAGAATTATTCCTGAATGATATAGACCTTTTTGGCAAAGAGGGATTGACATACATGCATTCGTAGGAGATTCTGTGCCACTCATCTAGATATTTTTCTAAAAATACCTAGATAAAATTTATGATAGAAAGATCATCATAAAATTGTAAATGATAAATAAAAGAAAAAATAATATAATTGGAGTAATGGAACTTTATTAGTACAATAAATTAATGATGGAAAAGTTTTATTGATGTTCTTTAAAATGTGTAATAATTCATTAATGATTGAAAAAAACATTGATTACATTTCAACCCTTGACATGAAGTGTTTTCCATTGAAAACTACAATTTATCAATGTTTCTGCGAGATTATATTTCTCTGCCCACTCATTTGGTAAAAAATCATATACATTATTTTTATATCCAACATTATATTTCAATATTACCACTTTTGTCCTCTTTTTTAATACTGAATTAGTATAATTTCTTCATGTTATAGTTTTGGATGAAATGCTAAAACATTGTAGATTTCATGTGGATTACCATTGTAGTTAGAATGAGTAAATTTGGAAGCTATTTAGCAAAAACGCCGTAAGTAAAATTAGGTTAAAAAAACCCTAATTATTAAAAAAATGTTATTATAAAGAATTTATTAAATTGCAATTTCAGTTATTGTATTGTTTATTTATAGGAATGTCTTATATTAGAGTTTCAATGAGTTAATTTTTAAAGTTAATTTTTGTTTTAGGAAATCTTTTTCCACTACAAGCGCGATATTTTCTTTCTTAAATGATGTTAACGACGAAGAAAATTTTCTTAATTTATCCAAAGCATTCGATGTCATTGATCAGGAAATTCTCCTTTCAAAATTGCATTCTTTTGGCATTTGTGGACTCGCACATCAATAGCTAACTTTCCATTTCAAGATAGGTTCCAACACGTTATAATATTTTATACTAAAAATAAATTTTTTCAGCAATGCCTTTCAAGAATAAAACCACTTACTCACGGAGTTTCCCATGGTTCAATTCTCAATCCAGTACCCTTTTTGTTGTACGAGAACTGCAATGCATCCTTCACATCAGGTTGTTAAGCGATTCTTTTTGCTGACATCACTAATTTACTATATACACACATCAACACTCGTAACATTTTGTCTAACCTCTCAGCTTGATTCTATGCAAATCATCTCATTGACAAAACAATGTTTATCTCATATCACAATAGTATAACAAAATCTTTACCCCAGGTTTCTCTTTCGTTGAACAGAACACAATTAAAAACTATTACTAATACAAAGTTCTTAAGTCTCCATATTCAAGACAATCTCAATTGGAATTCAAGGCAACCCTGACCACTCCATGGCACATGTGGTAGCATTCTAGCTCATCACCAAGTCATCCTGGGTTCAATTCCTGATGTGGCCAGAAAAAATTTGTAGCTTTTCACATTAATGTCCCAGTTCATATAGCTGTTATAACCAGACTACTGAATAGCAAACCCTCTTTCCTCTAATCCTGTCTTCCTACTATCAATAACTCTAACCATTACTAACAACTCCTACTAACCCTTCCACGTGGGCCAAGTTATTGGTAAACCCAGCAAAGACCCACATACTTACTAACCCAACTTCCACCTCCTGTTGCTCATGTAGATAAGATTTAATAGCATGCTACATTTTTCAATACTACAATAAAAAATAAAATTAAAAAAAATGGAATTGTAGTGTTGACAATCTTTGTTCCCAAATTAAGGAAATTATGTTACCCATTACTAATCTTAGTTAATATTGTTAGTCCACATATTTCCTGTTGTGTATATATCGCAAACGTTTACTCCCATTTATGGTACAGCATTATCTTTTGGGGCAATTCTGGTCAGTGTATCCAAACTTTCTGAATTCAAAAGAGGATTGTTTGGATAATTTGTAAATCTCACCCTCTAAACTCTTGTAAACCAATAATTAGAGAATTAAATATTTTAACACTTCCCTGCATTTATATTTATGAAGTGATCATGTTTGTGTGCCACCCTTCATATGAAACTGTCTTATTATCGAACACAATACTCGCAATAGGAATCATATTCATCATCCCAGGGTGTCAACCATTCTTTGAGTTTGAGTTTGAATTTGAATTTGAATTTGAATTTGAATTTGAATTTGAATTTGAATTTGAATTGAAAACATAACTCTGGAATTTTCTGTTTCGCTCTCGGTGTCGGAAAAAAAGTTTGTTTGTCATTTCCAATGTGTCTTCACCCTATATAGTTGGGTCGAAGAACGCAAGAGCTACCAATTCTGCATTCAAGTACCATAAATGATTCGAGAATCTCTTCAAAGCGTTCTCAGATATGTCAATCTCCTGGTTGTCTAAAATACTATGCAAAAGGTCAAAGTCTTGTTTGGGAGCCAGGTGAGCTTTAGGAGCATTAAACCAAGGTTTACAATATAACTTTACGAGAAAAACAGATAGCACGCAAAGCACTCTGTTCATCATCATTTAATTTGAATTGGTTGCAGAAAAGGAATATTTTAAAACAGTAAATGGCCTTGGACATCCATCTAGCATGATGAGTGGCACCTGGTGTTCGAAAACCAACCACAGTCCAATCTAGTGCTCCAACAGACACTAAAACCAACTGTAACAGCTCCTTATAGTCATCTCTGGGTTGGCACTCTGTGAGTTTTGTCTTGAAATCATTAGTTATATCGGTAATAACTGATGGGGTTAAATCATTTTTCACAAATTCGTCACTGATACTTGTGTTATATTTTTCCTTGTCAAACTTGGGCCATGCATTCTGAAATCTCTTTAAAAAATCAGGTTGAGGTCCAGTAGTTGATCCGAGCATACACTCGAACACTCCTCTCAACAGAACTTCAAGGATGTGGTGACGACAGGCTAGATTGAGTAACTCTCTACCCAACATTTGCTCCAAAATTGTATAAGCTCCTTTTAGCCTTCCTGTGTTAGATGCAGTGGTGTCGAAACACATTGCCTTGACAGTTTGGGAAATACCCCACTCCTCCAGACATTCATACACAGCTGTTGCTTGTTCTTCACTTGTGCTAGTATCTGTAATAGGAACTCCTAGCAGTTGTTCATTTTCACCATACGAAATAGATATTGCAATTCGTTCATTCTGCTCTGTCTTTAGAACACCTGGTAAGAGTTTCTCATCCCAATGAACAACCACAGCTTCTTTTCCTGATATGTACATTCTATCTAAAATTTTATCGGTGTATTTTTCTCTAAAATTTTTTATTTTTGTGTGTATAGCGGTTTTAGATACTATAAACTCATTAGGATTTTCTCCTAGTGCTTCTATTGTAGCTATAAGTATCCGTGTGGTATTTCTGTCGGATACTTTACATTGGTCCAACAACAGAGATAACTTCATCGCTATAAGTTCTTTAACACCACGGCTATGACGCCTCAGCTTCATCCGTTTGCTATCCGAAGGTCCGGGAAGTCCTGCAGTTTCGTGAGAAGTAGAAAGGTCCAATCTAGTCCAGTCTTCAGCTTCCTCAGTAATATCAAAACGTCCCTCTTGAATTTGACAGTCCAATTTCTCTTTTTTTTTTTTTTGTGCTTCTCTTTCTTCGGCTTGTGCTAATTTCAGATCAACTCCAATCATAGAACCTGGACGACCCTTCTGTCTCTGTTTCAAGAAAAAATTCTTGTCTTCTTCTGAAGTAATCATGGTTAAGTCATCTTGATGGGCTATATCAAAGAGATCATCCATCTTTAAGGCAAATTTTTTGATTTTTTTTTTCAGCTTCTGATGTTTTTTTCCTGTTCTTTTGAAGACTTCTCCACTCAATATGAAGTTTCTCTAATTTAGTAATTGCATTTTTTTCATGTTTTGTTGAAATTCGAGCTTTTTTCCAAAAAACAAGTACTTCTCAGATGGTAAGTCTTGCTGATTCTTTGATATTTAATTTCACAGTACGTAAATTGTAGAACATAGTAGCCAAAACTTGACGATTTGAGGGTAATTTACAACTGGTTATCTGATGACCCGGATAACCCACAATAAATATTCTATCTTTGGATCTGCTTATAATGCTTGACATGAATGCCATTTCAAGGGGCACTCATAATTCTTTGATGTTAACTACTCAAAGGCTCTTTTGGAACTGAAAAAAAGATAGGTAAAAAAATATCTCCCAGTGAACCTTGAACATTTGAACAATGAACCCCTAGTCCCTCAATCATAATGGAAATCTCAAGAGATCCCTAGTCCCAATTAGATAACTATAATTACCTGCGAAGGGTCTAACTGGTCTAAAATAGCATAAGAACCCCTCTAATTTGAAAAAAGTAACAAACAAAAGTCCCCTTGTATCTATAATAGATTTGATATCATGTTGTATTACAAAAAAAATGCGAAACCAGAGGAATGTTGTGTTACTTACCGCATTATTCTCATAATACGCTAAGTTCGTTCCTAGAGGTTCCAAGTCACGTTTTTTAAGACAAAGGCTGGTATAGTTGGACAAATTGAGTACAAGTAATGGTAAATATGTATAGATTATAAAATATGTAGAACAATATTATCTTTCCTTTGATACATAAATCACTGGATAAGAATAATCCGTTCTGGATATATGGCTCAGAAACTCAGCCAAACAGCAAAAAATGGAGATTTTCGAAACTTTGAGCGCCTAGCGGCATGGGTTAACATGCTCCAATCGTGCTCAAACTTTGGCTATCTAAAAATCTGCAAAGGCTGATCATTTTGTGGGGTTACCGTTAACAAAATTCTGACATCGATTTCTAACGGTCACCCTATTGTGTACATTAATTCTGTAACAGAATTACGTTTTTCTTGTCTGAGAAATGTGCTAAAATGTTAAATCTGCCTCTGCCTTAGGGCTCTTGATAGGAATTGATGGGATGGTCCCTTGCTTGCTCTGAAGAATAAATTAGTTTATTGTCCTCCACATGTTCATAAGCAGTTTGTAATTGCTTTCTGACATTTTTTGAAAGACCCCAGTATTTTTCTTTATGGGTCCATCCCAAAATGAAATCCTTTATTCGTCCTTGCCTCATGTTGTCTGAACTTAGACTTAACATCATTGGGAGTTTCATTATTTATCTCAGCAACCCCAGTCACCATGAATTTCACACTAATTTTGGTAAGTTTGATAATTTTTAATGATAAATAATAAATTTATTGTCAAAAAACAGTACAAACTGCGTATGACCACGTGGAGGACAATAAACTAATTTACTCTCCGGAAGCAAGCAAGGGACCATCCCATCAATTCCGATAAAGGGCCCTAACATCCTCCCATTATTAGTACTTCCGTAGTTGATTAGCAATGTCATTTTTCAATTTGATGTTTTCTTCTTTTACAAAAGTTATTTTTGCAAAATACATAACATCATTGTTATATTTATAGTGTTTGGACTCATTTTGTTGTTGTGTTCTTAGCAAATATTATCCTTGTGTAACAAGAAAACATAGAGTTTAAAAAATGACATTGTTCATACTAAATGTTCAGTTGATGTCAAATATTAAGAAACCGAGCTAATTGGGGAGAAGGTCCAGATAGAGTTCTGAGAAGGATATTTAACTCATAGCTTCCACCAAAGATTGTAATCAGTATGGAGAACTCTCAACAGGGTCTTATACAAATTGCCTTTTGGCAATAAATAGATAAAGTTAAATTAAATTGAACACTGTTGATGTATTTTGCCATGAATTAATCTTTTTGGTTTCAGAGTGGAATCTGCTGCTGGGGAGCAGCTGGCATATATTTAGTACTATTGATTGCCTGTGCCTTAAGGCATCATTGCAATTTGAAATTTGAGAAGAAAGTACGAGCAGAAAAAGAGAAAAGAAAATTAAAGTGAATTAATTACTTTACCATATAATATATTTCTGAAACTGCCACATTTTAATCTTGAAATCAGTAAATCAAGTATATAACTTCATCAAGGTCAACAAGTTTTGTATTGGTAAATTATGTAGATGAGAACATTTTTAAAGTTATTAAGTCACTTGACAGCACTAGGGCTGACTAGTGAAGGATACAATGCCACCTAGTGATACATACTTGTGCCTGAGTAAAACATGAGGAAAAGTAATGGAAATCGTTAACTATGAAAAGTGTTTGTGCAAAATGGTAGAATCGGTTGGCTTTTCTTTGCTGAGGTTGTTGTAACTACTTTGATAATGCACCAAGGCTTCATGTTACTCTTGTTTACACACACAGAACCTCAAAGCTCCGTCCCTACAATTATAATAATTTCTTTTCCATTTCCATTTTTATAATTCTGTTTCAAATATATGACAGTGTACTTAAGAGGATTTTAATTATTTATTTGAAGTCGTGATATGTAGTGAGTGGACAGTATTCTTAACAAACATTATTTCTACATCTTTCACACTGTCTCTCTGGTGTGGATGTAGTTAGCTCCTCAAATTGGAAAATATTTAAAATAAATCTTATTTTATTCCTTGATTTATTTCTATTTTTGAGGATATATGTATGAACTATTTTTTGTGTCACATTAGCATACAACCTGAAAGGAAGGACAATGAGAAACCAATTAATTGTTCACCAAGCATTAATATGAACATTTTTGAACTATTTGTGAAAAATACTGGCATAAAGTGATATCAGTAATTTTTCTTTATCTTCTGATAAAGTTTCATGTAAGTTTGATATTCATAAAACTAAATGGATATTTGGGGAAATTATCGATAATCATTAGACCACTTCCAGAATTTTAGAGTTTTTGTATGTTAGCAACTTAACTTCTGTATTCTAACTCGCAGCCTACTCGATTATAACTCGCAGCCAACTTTTTATCTTATCTAAGAACTTTTGCTGAAATTTTTGAATCCGCCTCCGCCTTAGGGCCCTTGATCGGAATTGATGGGATGGTCCCTTGCTTGCTTCCAGAGAGTAAATTAGTTTTTTTTTCCTCCACGTGGTCATACGCAGTTTGTACTGTTTTTGACAATAAATTTATATTTATATTCAAACCATGGTTCTCTAAAATCTCTAAAATTAATATTTAAAAATTTTTCTGAAAAGGGACCCATGACTTCCTAGTGCCTCCCAGTAAAGTTTCATTAATATATGCTCTGATGCAGAATTAATATGTGTATAAAATGAGCAGACACATAAAGGACCCCGCGAGCACCTGCAAAGCGGTTGAAGAATGTTCTGTAGAGTTTCATAAGCATCACAGTGTTCTACAGGACACTGTGAGGATGTCCACAAAGAGACTTTCACGTCCGATAATCTGCTCACTAGACGCTCTTCAACCTCATGAAATGCTCTAGCAGAATGCTCTATGATCTTCACTAAATGCTCACTTTTTTTATTATAGTTTACATGATTACACAAGTTCGATATCATTACACAGTGCTCTGAGGACTTTCATCCTGAAAGAAAGAAAAAAAGTCAATATATGTCATCAAGGTCTCTTCTACTGGATTAAGAGCATTAAAAGTTGACATTGCTCTTTCAAACTCAAGGTGGTTATTACAACCAATATGAAGTCTACAATATTATTATTACTATAAATCAAAAATATATGTTGTATTTAGTCTTCTCTAAAAGAGATTTGTAGTATAATATACTGGTTTGTATTCATGTTCTTTTGTGCTGATGTGTATCCAATAAATATAAAGTAAGTTAAGTAAATACTGAAATTGTTCAAGTCAGCAATTAGAATTTAACAAATATTTATTTCAACCTTGTAAGTAGGCTATTTTTATGAAATATTACAAAGTTTCAAAAGTGTATTACTGCCATCGTCAGGTGAATGAAGTAGGTTAACTGATATTTTGTGTTATTACCAAGGTAAAATTAACATATTTGTTTATACTACATTCACCTGGTGATGGCAGTATTTGGAATTCAATGGGCTACACTAATTTACTACTTTGCCAAACAGTTTCTGAATCCAGACCATAGCCCTATTTATCAAAGTAACTTTTCAACAAATTAATAACAATAATCTAAATCTTCCAGTTTCATGTAAATAAGATGGTAAACAAGATGTTAAATAAGATGTAAATAAGATCTTGAAAAGTAATTCTGGAATGACAAAAACAAACACATTAATAATAAGTATATTAATGTAATTCATCAACTGACAAATTTCTTGTAAATAATATCATGCCATTGTAATTGTTTATACAATGATAAAAATTATTTTAATGTATACTTTTTATTGTTTCCTGAAATTATTTAAGTAATTTTTTAAATCTGTACTCAATCTCACCACTGTTGATTATGTGACCTCTGTTACTCATTGCCAATTTGAGATCCAGTTTTTCTTTGGGCACATTGGTTACAATTGATGCTTTAGTCCCTACCTTGCTTGCAGAAAGTAAATTAACTTTATTATCATTCAAAAATTATTATTAGTAAATTAGCAATGTCCTTCACATTTTAATAAGTAATGTGTAATTGCTTTTTTTGGTCAATGACCATTTATTTAAAAAGTTACTGTTTTCAATTAATTTTCACACCATGACCTTGATGCCTGCCATAATTTGTGTCTTTTCTCCATTGTTTTTTAAAAATCGTCATTACATTTCTTTGTTTTTAATGAAAATGTCGATAAATCTTATTAATTCATCATAGACCAAGGCTCTTAAGTCTGGAAAAATCTCTATTTCCTCTCATCCCAAACATGCTGGATGAGAAGTACTACCATATAATTGATTTTTACTAAAATAATGAATACATAAATTGGTATTGAAGAAATTTATGTAACACACCTCCAAGTATTAATTCTTCTTAGCCAAAATAAAATATAATCCCAACACTTGTTCATGGTGTGGAATATACTAGTAAAAACTAGAAATATACTGAGTAAAAACTAGAAATAATTTAATTTCTTCGATTGATTATTCTGCCAGTGTAGAGTTTTTTATATTGTGGAGAATCATGTATACAATGATGCCCTCTGTAATACTTCTGTAATTGGTGATCTATTTGGATAAATTTCTTTATGTAAACTTTAATGTTTCCTTTCATTGTCTTCCATTTTACCTGCATTGTCTTCACTGTGTAAGAGACTATTAATAACACTTCCAGGTTCTCTCTGTTTAAAATGAGAATAATACTTAAAAGCTGCCAATTTGTATTTAAATAAAACCCTTGCATGCTTATGTATTATTATTTTGAGGTTTCGTTTCACCATGCGAAGCAAAAGTAATGAGACATAAATTGCCAATTTAAACATTGTAGGGCTAATATGACATGAATTTCGCTTTTTGTTTTTAAATTTAATGATTTTTATTTTTTGCTTCTTGAATAGTTAAATGAATGAATTTAACTGTCGATCTAATTAAAATTAATTTTCCTCCACAAATTAATAATTAATACTATTATAAGTATAATGTAAATTTCTTTGTTAAGTGTCTATAGGACTTGATAAACAAAATTTAGGTTTGAAATCAGCAATTAGAGTCTGGAGAAAGCACGCAGATGGTGACAGGGTGACATGTTCATTCTCTAAGTAGTGGAAGGCATTGGCTTGTGTCCTGTGCCAGATCACCATCCAGGTGTTTCTAGTATACATTAACGGCTAAAACTAAGCCAACAGCTGCAATTTTTATAGTTATTTTGAAAACCATAATTTCCCAAATTAGGAGATCAGTTTGAGTAGACTCTAATCAATTGGAAATTTAGTATTAAAAAATCTGTTGATCCTGAATAATAAGAAATTACAAAAAATTCAAAATTTTTTTAAAATCATTTTATTACATATATCAAATTATATATTATGATGAAAACATGAAAAATAAAAAATAAATCTTACTGCAATTAATTGTTTTTACATATTGGAAATGTTTGTTAAAACATTATAGAAAAATTTTTAATCTGTAACAGGAACATAATTATTGTTGAAAAATAGTTATTTAAAAAATGACACGTAACTAAATTTTTAAATGATTATTTGTGACCTTTAAGAACTTGGGTACACAGTGCCTGTGCCAGTTAGGACAGAATGTAAAAATGGTTGTTGCTTCCACCAATATAGCACTTTTCATGTAATGTTCGGATAAATCTGCAAGTGGTAGATGGGGTGTACTTAGCACTTTAAGATAACATAATAGATTGTGGAAAATAATAAATTTGAATTTAATGTCAGTGAAATTGAATATGTAATTTAAAAAATCATTAAAATGTATCTTTATTAACATAATTTGTCAAAGATCATTCACAATGTTTTAAAATTTTCATTCTTTCTGTAGTGTATAATGTAAGATTGAAATGTAGCAGCCATGTTTTTCTGTACTGAGCTCACTTGGATTATTGTATGCTGGAGTATGAGTCTCACAATGTGCGTTAAGACATGATTATGAATTACTCTCTCATCTTTGAGTACTCAAAATACTTAGATTAATTATTATTATTCATTTAATCTTTTTTAAAGAGGAAATAAATTGATTATAATTTTATAGGTATTTTATTTCTCAAGTATTGTGAGGCATGTTGCTCAATAGTAAAGTGCTGAATTCAAACAATTGATCATATTTTCTCAATTGGTAGAGAAGGAATGATCTTTGAAGCACAATATTGAAATAAACTCATGTTAAGTACCAAATACTTACTAAAAATATGACCCTTTCAAATAAGGTTTGCTCATTGTATTCCAAGCACCATTATTTCCTAGATAGAAAACTCAGTGTAGATATGGATGTGAGGGAGTGAAGGAGGAATGCTGATGGGGGGCTGTGGCTCTGGCAGTGGCGTAACTACCACTGGTGCAGCTGGTGCAGCTGGTGCAAGTGCCTGGGGCCCTCAGGCACAAGGGGCCCCCAACTGTAAGGTTTTTTTTAGAAATATATTTTTGAGTGCTAAGTTTGAATTAAATATTTTAAAGTATGTGCCCCAAGATATATGTCAAATTTGTAATCTGACATTTTGGGGACCAGATACTGTCCTTGTGTGATTGTCTGAAAGATCATATTTTGGAAATCCATTCCATCAAGGAGTTGGCAAATTTAGTCCTGATCAAGACCTGATTTTTCTCTTTCGGCAAGCTTCCCAGTCATTTGCTCAGTAATTTTACTCTTTTTAATAATTCTTGTGATGGTTGCAACTGCAGAGCAATATTTTTCAAAATTAAAAATCATTGAAAATTATCTGCAAAATTTGATGGGGCAAGAGGCTGGTGGACTTGAGCGTATTGTCTATAGAGAGTAAGGTTACGAACTTGTTAAAGGGAAACCTGGGCGAAATAATCGATAAGTTTGTAAAAGCAAATGTTTGCTGTGTTAAATTTTGAGTACTGTGCCAAAAAATGTGTGTACTGGAACATTATGTTTATAGAGATTAGAGTTGGTAAAAATTCTGAATTAAAAAAATCAAAAAATCAATTTTTTAATTTTAATCAGGTACATTTTATTTAAATAGATATATTTAGTTTTGTAAATTGTACAATTTTAAATGAATATTTTCTCGTTTTTTTATAATCACAAATTATTTTCAATTACTAATATAATAAAACACACTTTTCTATATAAAAGGCTTAATTAGGGTATAATTGTTAATAGAGAACCACCAGATTATTATGATCAAAGAGAGATACACTACCAATTAAAAGTATTTGCCCACCTAGATGTTAATATCAAAAATTAAAAAATTAAAATTTGGTATAACTTTGTTAAATAAAAGTGTCTAGAAATCAACTTTTATTCATTTTAAAGAAAAAAGAGTGCACTTTTATAACATTTTTATGAAATTTCATTAAAAATCTGTTTTAGTGATAGGTGTCTTAGAGTAAGACCATTCCACACATCAATAGTTGATTTCAAGTTGCTGTAAATTTGTTTATAATGGTGGAAAATTAATATTTGTTTTTTTGTGCTGAAAGAAAAAAAAATTGAGAGAACATTATTAATATTCATATAAATTGTATCACAAACTAGTAGGTACCTTCTAACCTAAGTTCAAGAACCTAACGTAAAGAAAATTACAATTCAAATGGCTGTAATTTTGAGAAAACCGATTAAAAAGTATTGAAAAAGTCTCACTTTATAGGATAAAGATGAAAATATTTATGTAGTTGGTGATTTTCATATTTCGATTTTTAACTTTCCACCAGGTGTCGCTACAAATCAACACACGAGGTGTTAAACATTGATCGTTTTGTAAACAGTTTCTTATTTTACTTCAATAAATTTATTAATAATACTGTTTTGAAGTTTTTTCCCTTCAAAATACAAAAAAAAAATCATCTGTTTTTGATTATTATTAACCAAGTTATAGCAATTTTAAATAGACTATTCAAGTTCTGCATAATGTTACTCTAAGACACATAACTTCAAGATATATTTTTAAAGGAATTTTACCAAGATGATTTAAAAGTACATTCTTTTACTTTAAAACAAACAAAAGTTGATACTAGACAATTTTATTTTTACATTAATTTGAATTTTTCCATATCTTATATCAATGCTTAGGTGGACAAATACTTTTGATATGTAGTATATACAAAAAGTATATTTTATTTTAATGTGATATGAAAAGGGCTCAGGAAACAACCTGGGGGAATCTCTGCCTGGGGGAACACTTTGAAATTCTGGCAAGAAAAGGGAAATGAGGAGCAAATATAAGAACCCCACAAGGGAGTTCTCGTAGTCTCTCTCATCTCAGTACTCCTAACCCTACCTACACGTGGTGCCCCTGTTAAGCTGAGCAGCTCATTGGAAGGTTGGGTAACCAATCCCTGTGGGAAACCGAGTCGGTGAGCAATCAGGTTTAGGGGGACAGTGGAAAGTTGAGATACTACCACTCATTATAAGAGATATAGCTGAACACCTAAGCTACCTGCTGCATGGAGCAGACAGGAGGCAGCCCCTCCACCATGAAAGAGTTCTGTTGGCCAATCCCCAGTAAACTCGAAACTAAAATGATTAAAAGCACAATTACAGAGCAAACTGGGCTGATAAAAAGGACAATGAACTGGCGAGGACATGGTAAAACGACTCTCGGTACATGGAATGTAAGAGGGCTAAATGGGAAAGAATATGAAATGATTCAAGAAATAAAACAGACAAATAAGAAATACCTAGCCTTGACAGAAACAAAAAAGAAAGGAAATGGAATAGAAATAATGGATGATAATTATTTAATGTTATTCAGCGGGGTTGCCAAAAATGAAAGAGCAAAGGGAGGGGTAGCACTCTTGCTACACAGAGACAATGAGAAAAATCTTAAGGGATGGAAATTCATAAATGAGAGAATTATGATTGTGGAGATAGATGATGGGGAAGAAAGTTGGACACTGGTGGTAGTGTATGCTCGCAATGACAGTGATATGTTGGAAAATAAAACACAGTTTAATGAATAACTGCAAAGAACCATTGAGGATATAGACCGGGATATTATTTTCATAGGAGACCTGAATGCAAGAGTGCAGATGAATGGAATGGAGTGATTGGAAAAGAAGGGGAAGAAACTGTAAATGACAGTGAGAAAAAGTTATTGGAATTCTATGTAGCAAATGATCTTGCCATATTAAATACTATGTTCATCCATAAAGATATACACAAATTCACAAGAGAAGAACCAAGCAGAAATGAAAAGTCTATTATAGACAACATAATTGTTAAGAGAGAAATGAAGTATATAAGAGACACAAGAGTGAAAAGGGGCCCAGAATTAAACAATGATCATAAACTTGTGATAAAAAGAAATCATGACCAAGAAAGATAGGCCACGAATATAAAAAAAGGAGCAGGCTAAAATGAGGGGAGAGGAAAGGATTAAAGTGTATAAATTAAGAGAGAAGGAAAATCAGATTAAGTTCATGGAAAAGATGAGAGGATAGAAGAGATGGATGAGGTATTAGCTCAGGAGCAAGACATAGAACTGATCTGGACAAAATGGAAGAACACCCTACTATCAGCAACAGCAGAGGTCTGTGGTACATTTAAACCAACAAGAACAAGGAAAGCAACACATTGGTGGACTCCTGAAATAGGAATGTTGGTAAAAGAAAAGAAAAAGACATGGAAGAAATACCTTGATTTGGGGACATTAGAAGCTTTCGAGTAATATAGAAAACAAAGAAATATAGTAAAGAAAGCAGTTCAGGCAGCCAAGAAAGAAATGTGGGAAAAGTTTGGAGAAATAATGGAAGAAAACCACAGAGAAAACCAGAAGCTTTTCTATAAAGTTTGAAGAGTATGAGGAAACAGAAAGACTGCGCTTTGAAATTCATCTACGATAACGAACAGAATTTACTGACTGAACCAAATAAAATAATGGATAGACAGAAGGGATATTTCCAAAGACTACTGGAAACTAATGAACAAGAAGAAGAAATTGAAAGTGATGGAGATCAGGAACAACAAGATTACATACAAGGAAAGGAGCAAAAAACAATTACAATGGAAGAACTACAGAAAGCTATAAAGAAGATGAAATTGGGAAAGGCAGCAGGACAAGACAAGATAGCACTGGAAATGATCAAATATATGGGAAGAAGAGCAGAGGAAATACTACTGAAGATTTTTCAGAAGGCATGGATAGAAAAGAAGATTGTAAAAGATTGGGAAGTGTCTATCCTTATACCTATTTTCAAAAAAAGGAGACAATAGGAAGTGTAAGAACCATAGAGGAATCACTCTTGTTAATGTACTAGGGAAAGTATACTTCAGAATATTGGAAACAAGGCTAAGAGAAGAAGTAAAAAATAAGCTGGAAGAAACAAAAAGTGGGTTCAGACAAGGTAGAAGTGTAGAGGATCATATATTTACCCTGAGACAAGTAATCGAAAAGACAACAGCATATGATCGAGATCTTTACTTGTGTTTCATCAACCTTGATAAAGCTTTCAACAGAGTCCCATGGCAAGAATTATAGAGAGTTTTGAAGAAGAAGGAAGTTAACCCAGGTTTGATTAAAGCTATACAAAGTTTCTACAAAGTAAGCAGATGCAATGTCAGAACTGGAAACAATTCTTCTGAAGACTTCCGAGTTACAGCTGGAGTAAGGCAAGGCGACATATTGTCCCCTTACTTGTTTATTCTATTAATGGATGATATATTCAAAGAAGTGAAAGCAAAAATGAGGAAATTCCCTGTCGGAAATGAAATGGGTAAACATATGTGAGATATTATATGCAGATGACATAGTACTGTTTGCTAGGTCTCAGGTTAATTTACAAAGGAATATAGAAATACTGAATTTAGAATTAGAAAAAAGAAATATTGGGATAAACCTAGATAAAACAAAAACAATGATGATAGGAAGGGAAAAGAAAGACTGCAGTGTGAAACTCATGGGCAAGGAATTAGAACTAGTCAATAGTTTCAAGTATCTGGGGGTAACAATTAACCATGAAGGAAGGATTGAAGAAGAGCTGAATACCAGACTCCTGAACACAAGTAAACTCTACTATGCCATAAACAGAGGATTCCTAAGAAAGAAGGAAATAAGTCAGAAGACAAAAATGGCAATATATAATTCAACCTACATCCCAAAACTGCTAAATGGAAGTGAATCTGGGATAATAACCAACAAAACGAGGCAAAAATTGCAGACAGTGGAAATGAAGTTCCTAAGGTATGTAGTAGGAAAGACTAGACATGACAAAATTAGAAACGATACTATAAGGCAGACTCTTAAAGTTCCACCTTTGGAAAGTAAGTTAGAAGAAGGCCAACTAAGATGGTTTGGACACCTGAATAGAATAAGCAGCGACAGGGTGCCAAAACAGATATGGGAAGCACATCTAGGAGGCATAGGAAAGAGACCTAGGGGAAGTCCCCGAAAGACATGGGATAAATCTGTGAGAGAATCACTCCACAGGAAAAATATTTCATGGGAGGAAGACAAGCAGTCATCCCTAAATAGGAAAGGCTGATGAGCTCTGTGCCAATCCTCAACACCATACGGTACAAGAGGACAGAATTAAGTAAGGAAGTAAGTGATTTGAAAAGTGATTATTATTATAATATTATTATATATCATTATTATAAAACCAGGTATAATGAAAGATATGTTAATAAACACAATAAACAGAAGATAAACGAACAATGTTTTTAATAAACCCAAGATTTTGAAACCCCATATCATAAATAATAAAATAATTTGTGCACAGAAAAATTAAGAAATAATAACTTAATAGAAGTTGCTACTTATCAAATTGTATTTTTTTTAAAACGAGTTACTTTTATAAAATTCTTGTCATTTATTTGCCCTAAAGTAAAATTTTGAAATATCTAGTTTAAATGATTAACAAAATTAATTATCTTATGTTTTAAATGTTCAGTCTACTAATTTACTATGATTATAACATACCAGCAGAACTAACCAATGTTGTCCTCGAATGGAACAGAAACTTAAAACAATCATTACTAGACATTCATGTATTAAAAAACCTGTCAATAGGTCTGGATTTTTTGCTCATTTTACCCAGGGTTCTTATATAATATTCTAAATTCATATGGTAGTTTCCATATTTCTCTACTTACTAAATTTTCATTGTTTTTTTTTCTTTCCAAAAATTAAATACCAGGAAGAAAACCTACAAAAATACACACAGTTTTCAGTATTGTGTGTTTATATGTACATAATTATGAATTATTATAAAATTCTGTCAGAATGAATATAAATTTTACATAGAAAGCTTAATAAATAAAGCACTTAATTAAGACCTTTGAAGTCATTGGTTTCAATTTCACAATTACTTGAAAACAATGTTCTTCACAGCCTTAATATTATTTTGCTTCTACTACTCATTCATGTAGATTAAACATGCAGTGGATTGTCCACCTCATGTAACTAATTAATCTCTGGTGGACACATTAGTAAGCATCATACTTAACATTCAAGCAAGTGGAGATTCATATCTACTGATTAGTAGTCAATTTTAATGGTTTTTTTGCTCTTGTAGTTCATCAATATTAACCATACTTTGTATTTTAGTCGCAATAATCCTTAAAAAGAGTCCTTTGAACTTTCAAATAATTTCATCGATTACTTTTTCCAATTTCTATTCCACAAACATTCCAAATAATTCACTTTTATTAGTATAGATATATAATGCTTTCCATTTGCTACTTCTCTGGATTGTACTAAAATACCTAATGGTGTTATGTTGTTTTAACTACAACTGGGAAAAGAGCAATATTTCTATGTTTTGTTTTTCTAGTAAAAGTAAAAATATGAACTGTGGCCATAGTTTGGCATGTATATGAAATGTTTTTATGTTTCCACAAAGTTTATCTAATTTATAATATAATTCTATAAAATTGCTGTATATAAAAGGTTATTTCAACTATTACTTTTTCACAGTTAATAATTGTTGAAAAACTTCAATATTTTTTTATGGTACATTTAAATGATCTATCTTCATTTTTACATGATATATGATTATGTTTTAAAATAGGTGGGCAAGTGCAAAGTTAGTTGATTTCTTCATGTACAAGGTTGTATCCCTGACATTCTCTGAAATATTTCTATTATATGAAGATAAACAGGAAATACAATGAAGTTTACTTTATTATCTTAAATACTGTAGACACACGCTACTTTTAAAATACTATTACCAATAACATTTGAGGAAAATCATTATTCCCTCTTAATATACATGACTTCCTTCTGATTTGCTCCCTTGATGAACAGTGAGATCTAGGGGTAAGTCTTGTTCTGGATCACTTTGTAATGTTTTATTCCACATACTTAACCAAGAGCAAAAAATACTATATTCTGGTCTTGGCCACTGATGAAACTGAAATGTTTCTAAACTGTAAGGTGTTGAATGTGCAGTTTGTTTTAAATCAACTGTCTGTCCACCATCTCCAAGAAATTTGCTTCTGAAACAAGGACTGGTTTCACACACTAGCTTTGGACATAAAATCTCTTCTTCTGGTGTTTCCATTTCCTCTTCATTTTCTAAACATTTTTGTTCTATCGAACCAAATGTTTCATGAGACTCATTAGAAAAATTTTCCTTGGAGGCATTTTGGTAGTGACGGTACGTTTTAACATGTTTCCTAAGAGAGCTTGGATCTGTATACCTCTTTGAACACCCAGGAACTTTGCACACATAAGGTTTATCCACAGAGTGTGTCCTGGTATGTTTGAAACGATCACTTGAATTTGAATATGCTTTCCCACATCCAGGTACTGGGCACACATAAGGACGCTCACCTACAAAGAAAAGAATTTCTTTAGAAAACAAATACGTACTTAACAATCAGAAACAAATACTATTTTAGTGCGTGTGTGTGTGTGTGTGTGTGTAGGGATGGTTGTGTTTAATTTTTAATGAATTTAAATTATAAAAATATTTCATACCTGTATGGGATCTGGCATGAATCTTCAAGTTTTCTGCACGACTGAAGCTTTTCTCACATTTGAAACACTGATGTGGTTTCTCATTGGTATGTGTTCTGACATGTACAAGCATTTTATACCTAAAAATAAATTATTGTGATAAAGATATGCAATTTCGTAAAAACTCTTCTCGTTTTCTCGATAATATACAATATGTTCAAAGTAAAATTTAAAACTATAAAATTGCATGTCATACCGAGCATTGAAGCCCCGACTACCTCTGGCACAATCTTCCCATCCACAATAGAACAATCCTCCTTGCCCACATTCAGCATGTACTCTGGTAACATGAGATGCCAGCAAATCTAGATGTCTGAACCATAGACCACAACCCATCCATCTGTAAAATATTCCTTGTACTAACTATTCAAATACCAATATAAAAAATTAAATACAAATCAACAATACAGTTATGTATAATATAATTTTATTAAAGTAGAACCCAAGGAGTGTGACAATGACAATATGTGTGTGAATTATAAATATATGTAAAGTTCTCAGAAATGTTTCACTGTAAGTGGATTATACTTGTGGTAAAACCATTATTAAAATAAATGTATAAAAAAATAAATCAATAAGTAGTTAAATGGATAAAATAAAATTAAAGCCAATTGCCAAGTTAACCAGTGAGACATGAAGTGGAAAAAAGCACACTACCATGATCAGAATTTTCTTTGAAAGAAGCTTGTTCATTCTGGAAAGTTATCAACTGATAAATTTTTAAAATCTGAGGTTTTGAGTTTTTTTCAAAAAGTTTGTTCTATACATATCAATTGAAACTTGAATTCAATATTAAAACACAAAACCATATATAACAAACAAAACAAACTTGAATGCAGGAACAGGTTGGCCAACAATAAACTGCAATGCAATAGTAACAAATTAGGAAAATTAAGTTGGTTGACTATATGTTTTCCAAGAATCTACACAATGTTAACTTGATCGGAATTGAAGGGATGGTCCCTTGCTTGCTTCCGGAGAGTAAATTAGTTTATTGTCCTCCACATGGTCATACGCAGTTTGTACTGTTTTTTGACAATAAATTTATTATTATTAAATTTATTATTAATGCTATTTTCGTCCCAACATATTTAAGATCCCAACATATTTAAGAGAGCTAAAGTGAAACCTTTACACAAGAAAGGAAACAAACTTAATATTGGAAATTACCGACCAATATCTCTACTACCCACTTTCTCAAAAATCCTAGAAAAATTGTTCTATAAGCGTCTTCTAGATTTTTTATCAAAATATAACATTCTCTCTGACGATCAACACGGTTTTAGGAAATCCTTTTCCACTACAAGCGCCATATTTTCCTTCTTAAACGATGTTACCACATCTCTAGACAGTGGAGAAAATCCTCAGGGTGTTTTTCTTGACTTATCCAAAGCATTCGATGTCATCGATCACGGAATTCTCCTTACCAAATTGCATTCTTTAGGCATTCGTGGACTTCCACATCAATGGCTAACTTCTTATTTAAAAGATAGATATCAACAAGTAGAAATATCCTATACTAAAAATAAAATACTTGAGCGTTGTCTTTCAGAAACAAAGCCACTTACTTGCGGAGTACCCCAAGGATCAATTCTCGGCCCTATACTCTTTTTATTGTATGTGAACGACATGTCATCATCCACATCAGATTGCAAAATGGTTCTTTTTGCTGATGACACTAATTTACTATGTAAACACGCCAATGCTCAAAAAGTTTTGTCTAACCTTTCGACTTGGTTCCATGCAAATCGTCTCATTGTAAACACTGACAAAACAGTGTCTATGTCATTTCACAATAGTATCACAAAATCTTTACCCCAGGTTTCTCTTTCTTTAAACGGAACACAATTAAAAACTGTTACAAATACAAAATTCTTAGGTCTCCATATTCAAGACAACCTCAAATGGAATTGTCACATTGACAATCTTAATTCCCAATTAAGCAAATTGTGTTACGCATTCCGAATCTTAGTTAACGCAGTTAGTCCACGTATTTCCCGTTGCGTATATTTTGCAAACGTTTACTCCCATTTACGTTACGGCATTACCTTCTGGGGTAATTCCGGTCAGAGTATTCAAACTTTCAGAATTCAGAAGAGGATAGTTCGGATAATTTGTAAATCTCACCCCCGAAACTCTTGTAAACCTTTATTCAAGGAATTAAATATCTTAACACTTCCCTGCATTTATATTTATGAAACGGTCGTGTTTGTTAAGACCGAATTACTGAAGTGCCACCCTTGCTTTATACGAAACAGTCTCGTTCACGAACACTATACACGCAATAGTAGTAATATTCATCGCCCTAGAGTGTCAACCACTCTTTGCCAAAAGGGACCATACCATTCGGGAATCGTTCTATATAATTCCCTGCCCAAGAATATAAAAGATATTATGAAATTGAATATCTTCAAATCCGCGGTTAAAAACTACCTCCTGCACCAGTGCTTCTACACTGTAAAAGAATTTATTGATTTTAACAAAAGTTAAATTCGTCTTGTGCTTTATCACGCCATTGCTGTAGTACTTTTTAAACAACTTATAACAATTTCAAAAACTATTTTCTTGCATGATTGTGTTGTCTTATGGCTCATATTAATTTAGTTTTATGTGTACTCAACATTGGCACGTTTGTGTACATAAATTCTGTAGCCCCATCCTGGCCCGGGTTTTTCTCCGTTTTTCCTTCTGGTAGAGGCGGATTTATCATACAGGTTCTCTAGGCTTTGTCTAGGGGCGTGTTTATTGTAACAATAAATCGTGATTTTAGTGTAATTTCAATTCTTATGATTTTTAAACACTATACTCAGAATAATCTATAGTTGGATAATAACTTGTACATGTAATTTTGTGCTTAAAATTACAAACATGTTGACGTTCTATTAGTATTATAACTCGCAGCTAACTTTTTATCTTATCTAGGAACTTTTGCTGAAATTTTTGAATCCGCCTCTGCCTTAGGGCCCTTGATCGGAATTGATGGGATGGTCCCTTGCTTGCTTCCGGAGAGTAAATTAGTTTCTTGTCCTCCACGTGGTCACACGCAGTTTGTACTGTTTTTTGACAATAAATTTATAAGCAGCAGCATAATTAGATTTTTAGTATTACTTATGTACGAACAAGTAAGAATAATTGGGACAAATAATTAAACAAATCCTGTCCCTTAGAGAACCCAAGGCTGGCTTGCCAAAGAGATATACCGGGATGTTTCCCGGCAGGGACAGAAAAATTAGTAGCTTTTCGTTTCTATGTCTCAGTTAATACGGCAGCGATGATTGAAAAGTTGCAGCGTACCACCGTAAGTAATACCGGATAAGGCAATCTAGAATCCATCTATTTCGTGGTGTGTCTAGTGAGTAAACTCACATAAAGGCCTTACTTGCACTCGCCATCGTGGTCCTTAGTTGGCCAAAACGAAAAATACATACATACATAAACAAATCCTAATACTAAAAGTATAAAATAAACGTAAAAACGTTTTTAAACAAGCTTTTATTTAAAAAGTACTTTACTAAAAAGTAAAAAATAATGTTCGCTTATATTTTTTGCTCATATTGTTATATATAAGCATATGTAGGAGCTTACATGGAGATCTTTCGCGGGATTATGTGTTTTGATATCCTGACATAAGTATCTCTTTAACAGTGGGAAAAAAACTATCAGAACATAGCAATTGTAAATAGGAATGCAATGGCGTAACCCTCGACAAAAAAGAGTTAAACGACAATCTAAATTTATTATCCAGTTTTAAAATCTCAAAATAAATGTCCTAGTCCAACAGTAAAAATCAGTAGAGAGAATTAATTAATTAGAACTCATTTAGTGAATATTTCCAAGTTTCGTGAATAGTTGACAGTTTGACTTCAGTGAAAGCGGACACAATACCTTAAAGATGCGAAACAGAAATATCCATCGCTTATAGCAGTATTAATTAAAAGTTTGTGCTTTCAGATAGTTACATATAAAATTCGCGAATGCAGCGCACCCTCATCTTCACGTTTACTTCTCTTCGTCATCCGATAAATAATTTAGAAGTAGTCAGGGAAATTCGTCGTTACTCAACATTGTCGCTCACCTTCATTAATTTTATCTTCTCTGTGTACCTCTGGATATACAAATGGAAAAAAAATTGGACGATACCAAGTATCACAATACTTACGACTGTTTTTGTTTCTAGATAATAAAATTCTGAGAAAAGTGAAAACGTTTATTTTTAGTTACGGAGAAAAATAGCAAAAATATCATGACATTTCAAAGCTTTTCCTTTTTTTCTTTTTTTTTTCAATAAAAACTATAGATATGAATCTTGAACCGTGTCCTATGCAGTGCAACATGAGAATAGCAGAGGCGTAATTTGAGAGTTAAGTTGAGAAATAAGAAAGTTGATTCTTCCTAACTTTCTACTTCTAAGTTTTTTGTACAATATCGCGACAATAATTTGACCATTCAAGTTTCCTAATGAAAGATATAAACCGGGACAAAATCGAAATTATGGAAGTTTTATTTTTAAGGATTTTCTTCTTTTATTTCATCCTTTCTTTGCAGGCATCTAAAACGAAAATAATAGACTTATGATGACAAATCTATTAATGCTTATTTGAGATAATTGTCAAAGTAGCGTCGGATGTGTCTCGTACCATTAAAGAATCAGTTGCAGAATAAATTCTCTGAAAATATGAGCAAAAACTATTATTCACGAGTTCCTAATATTTGATTGACCGGTCAGAGTTATTTTCACCATGGTTTCAGTCGGTGGCGTAAAAGCTATTGAGCGTTTTACGAAGGGTGAAAATAGGCTAATTGAGTTTTTAATTTATTTATATGATTGAAGAGAGAAAGGTAAAAGGCATTTCGCGTTATTACGTCAACAATGATTGTAGTCAATAATTATAGATTACTTCAATTATAATTATGTTTAATTCTGTAGATATGCATATATTTCAGTTAAATAATTCAGGGAGGGTGAGGGTAAACAATTTTTTTAACGCAATATATTCATTAATTATATTATGATGAATTAAAATGGGAGACGGGACCGAGATTGGAACCCGGGAACTTGAGCGCTCATGCGCTTACCAACTGCGCCACCCCGTACGCAGTCTCGGCCCAGTCTACCATTAACATTCAACATAACATAATTAATCTGTTACCTGACGGTTCACCGCAATTTCAGAGATTTCCATGCAATATATTCATTTTTTTTTTCGAACACTGCCGTAAGAGGAGTACGACAAAACAATAGGACTTAAGTTATTTTTCTTTTAGCACTATTTAATCATTATTAATTAATCATATTAATCATTATATTTTCTATTCGTTACTTATGATAAAATAATTTCTAAATATTTAGTCCATATGCACTATTTCACTATTTTTTGATATAATGCAAGAATGCAACCCCTCACTAAAAGGTTTTCCTGAATTTTTGTTTCTGAAAAACATTTCTGCCACCCTTACAGGCCTATAGTTTGAATATTCCCTAGGTAGGGGGCTTTCCCATTACCTAAATTATCTAAGCTTAGTGGGCCAATACATATAAGAAAAGTGTGATTAATTTCGAACATCCTAGCCAGTTAAAAAAATTACTTTTTAATGTAAATTAAAAATTAAATCATTCCCTAAATGAAACCAGAATGATGATTGAATTGGGTGTGACACAGACATGGCGAAGGACATTTATGAAATAGTTTTATTCATACAACCGTCATCAGAAATTTAATACACACAAAAAAAACTAATTCAAGTGAGGAAATCTAATTCAAGTGTATCTCCAATACAGAGTTAGGAAATAATTAACAAATGCGAAGAAAGATTTGAAAACAACTTTTCCGGTATTTTTTTCCCTCGTAGAGACGAGTCGAGTGGTCAAATAGCAATACCACATACGCTTAAGCCGTCAGTTATAAGTAAAGAGGATGTGCTTTTTTAATATTCCACAAAACAATAAAACAAAATGGGAATTATGTCATTAAAGTGGAATTCGTTAGAGTAAAGCTATCAGCCGTACAGTTATCTACAGAGTTCATATCGTATATAGAGGTCGCGTAAATAAAATCATATTGCAAATGGAGAGTAACGCAGACACTACATCAGTTATATTATTTTCGTACAATATTTTCATAAAGAATAAAACAAGTAGAGTTTATCGCTAAAATGTGGAACATTTTATTAGAATAAGAAACATTGAAGAATTATTAATCCTAACATAAATTCTCTAATCCTCACCTGCACTTGGTGCCAAGGGTTCCAGACGATTCTCCCAAATCAAGACTCGAAGAACTCGCATCACTGTCACTCTGCACAAGCAATAATATTGTGTTAACACATGAATCACCAAATCACACACGTCCTCATAAATTTAAATTATTTTTGTTTTCTCCAAACAATATGAGAAATGAAGTATTGGAAGTAGATCAAATCGATTTTCAAGGATTATTATGAGGTGAAATATATTGAAATACAAAGAGAATAACGATGGGTTATTTTTTTAGACGTTTTTAGTGTATTAGTAGTGAACCAAATCGGTTTTCAGAATTTAATTTTCTAATAGAACATTCAAATACTTATCTCAGCAAAGCGTGTATATAAATTATACAAGCTGTCACTTAATGCAATGTAGACGTAATTTAAGTATCTCAATTTGTATCTTAAGATTTTATTATTAGATAACCAATTGTTATCTAATCAATATAAATACATATTTTTAATACTGTACATTTCTGATATCATTAAAATGGCAAAATCAGTCCGCAAACGCAATATATATATTGCACATCTACACTCTCACTAATAAATCCAAAATTTGATTACTAGTGAAACCGAAAATTCTGGGTATAGTATTCCAGAATATTAAGATATAAAAATTAAGCTTATTTGAAATTAATTTATTATTTATCAAGAATGAGTAAGACGTCTATTTATGATGACTCAAATATTCAGCTCCAAAAATGAAAAATTTTTACGATCATGATTTATGAACTCATAGGTTTTTGATTTTGGGAAATGGAAAACTCATAGGTTGGAGTTACATGTATTTTTATAACATGATAAAATAGACTTATTCTGAAATATTTGATAAGTATCACAAATATATTCAGCAATAACTTTTAATGGTTTCAAAATATTGATGCTAACTTAAGATTATACACAATTTCATTCGGATATCCTTCTTTACTCAATTTAATTTTTACAACAAAAGTTTACAATTCTCATAACTATTTGACGGGATAAATTTTATTTTTATTTATTACCAAATGTACTCTATAACACAAGCAAGAGATAGGGTGAACAATCCCTTTGTACATCGTTTCTATTTCGCCATTGATTATTCCATCCCCTTCTGTATTATCTTGATCACCACTCACCACAAACTACGCGCGTTGATTAGCTAGATAGAATGCTCAAATAAATGAGAAGAAATCAAACAACTTAAAGAACAAATAAATGCAAGCGTAGAGAAATCTAACGACTATATGAGATTCACAAGTTGATTCTCTGAATTACACTTGCTTTCCGCTTCGAATTCTATGTAAAAACAGAACGTGAAAGTTTGAAAATGGTGACCACAATGACAATGTAGCTCATGTCCAATAGTTTCATGTGACCTATGTAAGTAGTATCGCCAATCACCAATTGTCCCCTTCCATATTTTCATAATTCAGAAAATACTTCAGGGTTTCTAGAGTAAAAGTTCCAGGTTGTATGTGCGTATGTGAATGTACATCATGTATCTTATTCAAAAAAATCCTCTTCACCTTAGATTCTTATCTTTCAGATATATCCATTTGTTTGTCTATTCACCCTCACACATGCATATATGCCCAGACATCTGGACTGCAAAGACCTATCCGAATTTCCAGAGTAAGGATTATTGTTAATATGAACATATCTCCATTAACATTTTACTTGCCGGATTTAAGATTTTCATTTTATACCCTGGGTCTTTCTAGTTAAACCTTTTCCTCGTGAAACTATTATTAAAATCATCCTATGTAAAGTTAATATCCACCAAAAATGGTCTCCTTCATTCACTTCTCAAACCCATTTTCGGTATTCATCTTCACTAAAGCAACCCTTGCCTTACACACATCTTGCCCCGCGAATTTATAGAGAAAGAGAGGATTAATAACAGTCTCAAGGTTTTTGTAATGTGAATTTTAACTCCCAGCTGAATTTCTAAAGAGAGAAACTAATGAAAAAACTACAACAGTTCTTCATGAAATCAGTAGAAAATGGTTAATAACCCTAAAGCATCTCATTATATTTCGATAACCTATTGTCGATGTTAGCCCTGACGCTTTTATACGTCATTAAAAATATAATGACTATAAATTACCTGGCCTGAGGGCAGATCTTCTGCAAATTCTCCCATGGGACAGTACAGCTCTGAAAACAAATATTAACATTATTGTTAATACCTTCTCTATCTCCAAAACAAACTGAAGCGTGTTTGCAATATGTAACTAATTATATTACGATGATGATCACAACAATTTTATTTTTAAGGGTTTTAATTCAAATATAGTTTTGGATTACGTTAAAATAAATATTCAAGGGGAAAAATCGTTGTAGATGAACCAACATTAAAATAAATATATATTAGCCTCTAAAGAAGTAAGAGTAACCCACAAATATTGATAATGAGTTCAAAAATTGAATAAAGAAACAAAAAGATGATTAACAATTCCATCATGTGTTTAATTCTCCTGGAATTATGTCGAGTAAGAATACTAGGAAATGTTAGTAAGAATGTTGAACGTGAGGATAGCAAATTGGAAGCAACAGAGTTCTCGTCATACGAACATTGATAAAGGTGAAAGAAGAAAAGATACCTAATGAAGTGCTTAAAACACAAACAATCAATCCTAGGTCTTGGATTAAGAAACGTGGATGAAACGACTCTTGAGATTTTTTGAAATGCGATTAGGTCCAAAAGTGACGCTATGAGATTGTTCTCTTAATGTATTCTCCTGAAAAAATTCCCGAAAAATTGCATGGAAGAATTGTATTAACAAACATTTCTTATGTTATTGCATGTTTTGAATTAAGAAGAACAAGTTTCACTGAGTCATGAAAAATATTACGCGTCTATTGAAGTCAACAAAATGACGCTGCAAAACGATAAAGTGCTTTCTGGAAGTAAATAAGTTTTACGTAATTCCTTTAGTGATCCAGTGTATCATATACTTGTATAGTAGTTAAGTTTAAATAATGAATGTTATTTATTAATAAACAATATATATATATATATATATATATATATATATATATATATATATATATATATATNTATATATATGTGTGTGTGTGTGTGTGTATATATATTCGTTATGTATGATTTAGCAATCACGTATTGTATCGAAAGATATATGCTAACTCGTGGGGCATCAAAGAAAAAAAAAGAAATTTGTTTGTTTTAGCCAAGGAACTATCCAATCATAAACAATTAAAATATATTTATACTGCTCAGCGATATCCTAGAATTTCTCGAAGTTTCATTCAACTCAGTTGTCAACAAAAAATATTTTCGAAACGTGTTTACATGATGGTAATTTTTCGAGTCATATCGAGGGGAAATCTCAAGAACGACCAAGCCTTCAATAACACCGCAATCCTAAAATGAAAAATTCCGAGCTGTAAAGAGAATTCATTCATGTAGTGTTAGCGCAGCGGCGGGGTGGGGGGAAGTTACCTGCACAGCTGCTCCGCGGCACAGTTCCCATCGTGACAGCGGTGGACCACACCTACACACCCTGCTGCAGTCACTGCAGTCGACAAATGAGACTACAACTTCTGTGAAAGGCAGGAGGAGGAGGAGGAGGAGATGTGAGCGCTATTAGCGGGGTATTGCGAGAGTCCAAGGCCGAGGCATCGACGACGACGCACACAAACACGCGGTTGCGACCAAGCGTTGCGGGGTCGTGGTTTTCTTCGCAGCCGGATCGCTCCGGTTTCGTGCCCTATCGCAGGTCGGGGGTCAGAGCGGCGATGGCGGCGGACAAACCGGTCTCTACTCGTCCCTTTCCTCCACTACCCCCCCCCCACCAGTCCCACTGTCACGCGCGTCGAGTGCGATAAAAGAAAGCAGAGGAGAAGGATGGCACGCGCCGTCGGCGAGGCGCCATCGCATCGCTCCGGCGTCGCCCACCGAAACTGAAGCCGCCAAGGGAAATCCCTGTTTTGAGGCGTTTTCCTCGAAAATTTGGTTTCCCTGCGTCAAACCGCCCGGCCACAAGGAGAATGTATTAGTCAATTACAAAATATTTATTTTGGAATCGACAAAAATATTCATAACTACATGTAAACTATTTAGTTCCTGAAAATCTCCATAAAATAAAATATTTCTCTAGTAAAATATAAGTAAAAATATTAATGCTATCCGCGACCGGTGCACAAAACCACTAAACCACCAACATAAATGAATTAAACGATACTCAGTAAATACCAATGAATATCATCATCATCATAGGGAAAAAATATCCCCATCACGGAACCCCATGTGGAGGTCTAGAGGAAAATCCCCAGCGAGCAAGCGAGTCGATTAAACAAAATAAAAATGAAATGAAGAATGAAATGTAACATAATCGAGAGGTAATAAATAACAATAGTTGTATTTTTGCGAATTGTTTCTGTTTCAACAATAAACATTTTCGAGTTTTATTTTAAATTTTGTTATATTTATTTCGAAAATCTATGAATAAGATTTCTAGATGTAAAATCAAAGTAGAGACGCACTAATGGCACTTGAACCTTTCAAGCGTGTACAAAAATCACAAAATTCATACGAGTGGATCCAAGAACTAAGTAGTATTTTTTTATTTTGACATTTAAATATGACATTCGTCAGGAAACCTCTCACTCACATTAAATATCCGTGAAAAAGTAAGTGTGAAAACAAATGAAGAGTACCAACGTAATTTCCTCATTCCTTGGTTTTTGCGCCTTTGTGAATGCAACCCGGTGTATGCCTCATGCGTCGTATCGTTTGCAACGGATCATTTCAGCTCGTATTCTTATGACATTTCGATTTTTTACATCAGAAACAATTTACCCAGATTATAAATGAATTATTTCATATACGCCAAAAAATGAAACACATTGCATGAACCACACGAACACATTATGGACATACAAAAAGTTAAGTAATTAATAAGTTATTTGTGGCGAGACTTAAACCCAGGCTGCTCTTCCACCTAACAACTTTGAAAATGATTAAAATTCTTTAAAAAATTAAATTAAATGCGACGGTATGTGTTTTATGTACTACTGGTAAAACAAGCTATGGACCAACGCGATATTGAACATAAAGCGATCGAGGGAAATTCAGAAAAAAACTCAATGAGGATGGTAACTTAAACCGAACATTATAGTTAATTCATAAAATTAAGTTATGACTTTTGACACTTCCTAGCTACTGGGGCACTTTTCTTTCTTAATGATCATTCTTCACGAAGCTCTTCTTTTCTAAGACGCTCATGTGACGACAAGTAATGTACGTGCCTTTGATGATAGAAGTTAAACTTAGTTACAAACTAGTTGAAGATAGTATATGACATTAATTTTTTTAATTGTCGATTCTCTTTTAATTCGGTAAAACGGCGAATATAAGTACAGCAATACACCAGGGATAGTGAAAAGTCAAGTGATTGGGAAATTTAATATATTATTGTACATATTTTATTGACTTTCGCATACAGTTTGTGTTTTTTTGACAAAACACAATTTTTATTTTTTCTGTACGTTTTCGAAATCAATTAAATCATAACCCTTATTCCGTTCATAATAGTAGTTTTCATTACTTCGTATTATATTAGTCACATGACGGTAACACATACAAAGAAATACATGCAATTTCTGTAAAAGAGAAAAATTTTATTTCATTTATAACATATAATAGTATAATATAGGATCATGATAAGTGGGTCTAAGCATTTATCACGAAATATTATGATTTTATTTCCAACGTACATGCGGTGACGGCCACAAAGCGAAAACGTTGCGTGAAGCAGGACTTTCAGTAAATTTAGCTATTTATCTTATATCACTACATGACAAAAATGTTTGGTTACTGGAAGTGAGAAAATGATTGGTGGATATGTAGTGAAATCCGACAAAAACAGCAAGTCTCAAGTTTATAGGGAACATTTTTTTGTTCAGCGTTTATATCCTCATTGATTTGTAACTCACAACTTCCGAGTATCTACTTGTAGAGGAGTGTTTGCAACGTCAACAGACAGATGAAAATTGCGACGGACCGGGACTCGAACCCGGGACATCCTGTTTTGGCCGCAGGTGTGCTATCCACTGCACCATCCGCCTTATATATATATATATATATATATATATA
>NNCF01128148.1:395453-421585 GCA_002313205.1 Laupala kohalensis | reverse complement strand
CGGTAGGCGCATGAGCGCGCAAAGCTCAAGGTCCCGGGTTCGATCCCCGGTCCCGTCTCCCATTTTCATTCGACGTAACATGTTTAATCCATTGAACTCGTAAGACACCAATTGCTTAAGAAGGTAGTACACATTAGTTTCCCTGATGTGCGAATTTTGTCAACTAGACATCAATGCGAGACATCAATGATCACACAAATATATTTTTAGGGAAGCATATGTTTTTTTGTTAATTTTTGTTAATTCAATGTCAGTTTAAAGATAGGCAAAGGTTAAACGAATTATTTTTGTCTTTTGAATGATTCACGTAAGACATTGGTTATAAAAAAAACATTTTATTTGTTTGTATTCAAAAGTTTTCTTCTTACTATACTGATATTTTGTACTGAAAAATAAAAATAAAACTACATCCCAAACTTGTGAGTCCACTATGGTGACACTTCATTGACAATTCGTTGATGGTCATGAATTTTAACCCTTTAGTAATAGAGCATTTGAATTAGATAAATGACTTCTTTCGCAAGATGTTCACGTATTTCATTTCATAAAAGTAATGGCAAAGAAATAATTTAACAAAAATCCATAAACAAAGGAGTTATAAAATTAATTACATTATTTTTTTATGTATACGTACAGTGAAAACTGAACCGATGGTATTATGGAATTCAAGTGAACGGATGGTATTTGTTTGACTGGAAACTAGGATTACACTGACAAGTTTTTTATGTTTTCAACACTAGGCGAACGAAAATGCGAATGACTCCCGTTTCTTCTTTCTTACTTAAAATTAATCATTGCACTTTGCACTTTTAATAACATAATGCGGGAAGAATATCTAGGATACAAACGTACTAAGTCAGTTATTCTCTGATCCTCTCATATTCTACTGAGTTGGTATTTATGATTCAATGTAGTTAATAAATAAATAATTAAAATTCGACTCGATCATACTTGAGATGTTCTCGACACTTGATCATAAGTATATAACATTTCTTTTTGAAACTATTTTTGATCGTTTTCTCATCGGGAAATATTTTCATTACCTTTGTTTACAATTTATCAGTTATTTACAATTGAAAAGGATTTTAAGTTGGATTTCAAAGTAAATACTTTTAGATTTTAGTTTTGCCTCATTTAAATAAATTATTCAGCATTGGGGCAAATAGTTAACGCCTGATGACATAACGACAGCAACGAATCGGGTCCCTAGTAACAAAGTTGCCCAGAATGAGCAGCCAACCACGAATCTCTAAACTAATTTCGTACACGGAGGGTAGTTATTTTAAGAATGTCATATCAATTGCACTAGAATAAATAAATTTTTCGTTAAATGAAGCATTATTTAGTTTAAATTCTGCCTCTTTGTTGGAACATCATGTCCACGACATTATTAAGAATAAAAAGTCAGTTATTGAATGAATTCAACTCACATGCTTTGAATTGGAATGAGAAAACTGGTCCTGTCACAAAACTAACGAAGAATGAACATAATTCAGAGTGAAATTTTTACTTTTGAGATGTTAATTGCAAAAAACATTGGCACAAATTCCTTTAAAATAACAAATTGGTTCATCAATGATTCAAAAAACAAAAGTCAAAACACATCATTAATTATTTATCTGGAAACCGTGTTGCTAACATAGCAATAGAGGTCCTCTTTTATTCCGTAGTAACAAAACAATGTATTTTACGTTTTGCAAAAGAGTCAAACACGCGTGCGCCGTTTCACTCCAACACGTTATTGCTAAAAACTATCATTAATTTTATGTTAACTATGTACTTTAGTCAGCTTATTTTTATGAAAATTCATTCTCTTTACCAAATAAATAGATGTCATCAATACAGTTTTGGAATTCTGCTTCAGTAGAAAAAATACTTATTCATATTATTTAGAATGCTTAATATTTTCTTCAATAGTTCCAATATACAACTATACCGCAAGAAGGTTAGATTGAAATAAAGATACCTCGTTAGTTCGGTTTTGATGAAAATGGATGTCCTCTAAAAGATGATTTATTTGCACGTATCATAATTGCCTCACGGCCCTATTAAACTCTATCGGTCGATACTAAGAAGAGTAGCATGGCAAAAACACGGGAACGCATAAAGTACCCTGTAGCTCGAAACTGACAATTTGAACACGCGAAGCTGACAGGACTCATAACGCTTATCAACTAAACGATAGACTTAAAAACGTCAAAAAAGTGAGTTCCTGAGTGAATGGTGAAGAATTCTGTCATCCTACAGTATAGTTCGTCTTCTTTTATGCCTAGATGGTTAATGTACAACGAAAATTCAACTCGTAATTCATGAAAAAAAAGTGTTGTGTTATTCACCAATGTCTGGTTTAATTCATCAGATAACACCATTCACTTACAAAGCGATCTGCGGTGCTCACCTGTCAGGCTGCGGCGGCGCACGTCAGGGAAGGCAGCACGGCGACGGGTAGACCAGACGGCAGGTCGGGCTGATTCTCGAAGACAAACTGGCGCGGAAGAGTTGCGCGAACGTCGGCTTCGTCCCGCCCCCGGGAGAGCGACGGTGGCCGGGAGGTCCACTGCAGGGGTTAGCCGCCCCCCTTGCTTCCAGGCGCTCGCCCCCATCCCCGCCCGCCGAGGGTCTGGCCGCACGCCACGCTGCTCGGCCCAGCACCTCCGCCGCCCGCCATCCAGAGGGCCTTCGCTCTAAAATGAGTGGCCGTCGTCGCTGCCGAAAACCCACCCGCCACGGGGGTTCAAGTGAAAGGAAGTGTTTGGAAAACGGTCTATACCTTCGTGTGGGGATTCCTTCTTTCTACGCGCTTCTGGCTCTAGCGAGGAAATTTTTATTCGTCGCTGTGGGACTAAACTCATCTGAATCCTTTAATTAAACCCACTGCGACTCTCTTGTTACCCACACGGATTAATCCAGACGTTTCTCTGCGGAAAATTTTCGGAACGCTGCGAAAATTTTTTTCTGCGCCTTCATATTTTGTCTCGGAACAAAGTCCTCATCGATGCAGGACCAAAAGTCATAAAACGTTATTGACTCAAAGTATATTTTATAGGTTAACATTCGTATTCTATAACATTCGACAAAGTCATGTCTTGTTGTGTTTACTATAATATTCTTAATATAGTACTGCACAAGAAATAAAGCGAATGATCGAGCGGTTAGAACTTCTCAAAATTGCTGATACAATTTTAAACACGAACAAATAAATTTTCTGCGATAAATAGTGTTAATAAGTTAACAAACAAACAAAATAATTGTTTACTAGCTGAATACCTGCGACACTGCTCACGTGAATTTTATTATTTCGGTTCACATCTTTCTTGGATCATCATGAATATATATTTACAGATTGTGGTCACTCCGCAGTCGCACCGTAATACATTACAAACATAACATATATCATATTACATCCAATTTGAACTTTTCTATAATTACTGTGTGCAAACATTTATCATTCATTTCGTTTCTGAAGGCTTAAAATTTTCCATACACGCATTGTAAAAATCAAGTCATACATCCTTAGGCATCCATAAAATACGCAACTATTAACATTGCGTAAAGGAAATCGAACATTATTCTAAACGAAAATGACCTAACATTCTTCCCTTTCATATCGTACGACTGCCCTTGTGCTCAGTTTTTGTTTGTAGGGGTATAGACTAGATGGGAGAGGGATTGCTACCACAGACGACAAAATCCTAATAGTTTGCCCATTTCCAATGAAATCGTGAGATATACCGAAAATTCAACAAAAACAACTCACCTACGTTTAATATATTAAAACCGAAAAATTCGTTAAAATTTTTAATTTTTCGTGTAAGAAATCAACTGCAGCTATAAAATGTCAAGTAGTTTATTTACTCGAATAGTTTTTTTTCTCTACGTTGATTAATGAGTCAGAAGAAACTCACTTATAAGTATAAATTAACGTAAGCATACGAAGTGTTAAATTTATGATGATATAACATATCCCTCTTTGGGTTTCAAGCTATCTTTCCGCCAAATTTAATCAAAAATAGTTCAATAATTCAAGACGTCTCTCCAGACAGATAATTGCACTTTCAAATATTAACTAGCTGACACTGCTCAGCTTCGCACAGGATTCTTTGTTGTAGTTTTTGTGTATTGCGGTTGAAACCTCGTTGTAAACCCGGTTTTCCTTCGGGTAAAGGCGGATGTTTTATACAGGTTCTCGAGGTTCTTGCCTAGGTGCGGCGTCTATTGAAATAATAAATATTGAATTTAGAATTATTTTAATAGTTACAATTTATAAACAATATTCTCCGAATAGTCTATGGTATAATAACACGTAGTTGGGAAGTAACTTTTTTTCGTTTTATTAAATACAAACTTGTTGGTATTATGTTAATATTATAACTCGTACCGCACTATTTTTATTCCTATCTTAGGAGTATGTTGAAATGCTAAATCCATCTCTGCTTTAGGGCCCTTGATCGGAATTAATGGGAAGGTCCCTTGCTTCCTTCCGGAGAGTAAATTAGTTTATTGTCCTCCACGTGATCATACACAGTTTGTAACTGCTTTTTTGACAGTAAATGTATTATTATTATAAATTTAAATTGTACTTTCACTTTCAAAAACCAAACATTTTTAATCCTTTTCACCCATTTAAATTGAAAAATAAGAAATTCCGGAAGAGAATTTTTAGATATTTTATTTATCCTTACACACAGAAGTATAGCTGATGTCTCAATTAATTCCTAAAGTGAATCGAAAGTAGACATAGTATACCATGTCGTTATAGCTATTGACAAAATTCCGAAAACCTGTCTGATCCTTAATACCCGCTAAGAATTAAAAATGGAGAAATTCAAAAACATTTTCTAGCTACAAGAATTTACAGTGTGTGCACGCAAAAGTCGAGATGATAACTCGGTTGGTTGATTTATATTACAAATAGCGAATCTTCGAAAAATCTACATAACCTCTTAAAAATCTTATTTTCTTTAAATACTTTGTCAGTAAGACTCTTCCATACAAATGCAGCTATCAAAATTACGAGTTTTTCTCTAATCAACGCGGGTGGAAAATTATAAATGTGTCAGTAATTCAGGTACCATATACTTCCATTAAAAATTAAAATATTTTAAATTCCAGAAATATTTCCAATTTTCGTAATTTTCACTATATATCAAATTTATGATTTAATTAGTTCATGGGATATAGCAAAAATAATATAGCACGTCGTTTGCGTGAACGTTACAAACATAAAAACCTTTCTGCCTCTTTGCACGCGTTGAAAAATAAAACATTGAAAAACCCTAAGACCCTTTTTTTTAAATTTACAATTTTTGTATGCAAAAGCTGAGATGGTATCTTAAATAATTTGCGATATATAACAAAAATTTCGAAAATTTGAAGAATCTCATTTTACACTTTTTCTCCCTTTTAAAATTGGAATTCGAAAAATCCTTCCTTGATGGGCGATAAAGTTATAAAAGGCTCCTTTCGTCAAATTTTGTGTTTCTAGCTCGAGCAGTTTCGGTTCTGCAGTCATAAATGAGTCAACGTCGTATCGATGTTACCGGCAGTGTGAGAAGTTCAGACACTGTGAACAATTCCTAGGCAATGTGAACAATGCCTGAAGATATTAGGTAAATAAGGAAATATTTAACGCATTTCCCACTTCGCCAAGGAATCGAGCACATTACCTAGAATAGACATTGTAGAAATTGCCTAACGAAGGACAGGGAGCAGCTAGTAGTACAAAATAATCGAGTTTTAAATCGCACAAGCAATTTCTCTGTACTTCTCAGGATATTTACTAGTAAACAAATTTGACTTCGAAATGTCTCTGAGTGAAAATAATATAGAACATCACAAAACATGAACAATAATAGTTTGAAAATCATATTAATTACTGTGCTGCCTACAGGAAGTTTATGATTACATAGTTTTTACCTTTAAGAAAATGTGACTTCGTATTTTACCATTATCTATCTTGGATGGTGTTTCTTCACCTTTTAAGTATTACTAGTAGAAGAAACATTCGCTTATTGACGCAAGTTGAGTTTTACTGAACGACAAAACCGCAAAATACCTGTTTTTTTCACTAAAACTTTCCGTTTTTATATTCATTTAAAAGCGCAAATTGAGGCAGGAGCTGAAAGCTCATTTTACATCTTCATAATATTTACGATGTACAACCTACATGGCATATATCAAGAAAGAAAAAATTACTTTCAAAATAAAAAAGTATCGATATTAATTTATCAAAGATGTGTGTAAACATTTTAAAATTAATTCCGTGAGTAGTCCGTACTCTTATTATTTATTTTATTTCATGTCTTATGGCTAGGTGTATGCCATGTTCAGTAAAACTGATCTTCCCAGTTTTCATTATTTTGGTGACGGAATTGGGAAGGAGAGACGAGATATATATTTTTATACCATCAGAAACAAATTTAATGTGGGATGATAACATGTTAAAAAAAAGAATGTAGGTTTTTCGCTATGTAGTGTCAGCGTTACTACAATATTTCTTAATTCTTGAAAACACTACACTTATATTAAAGTTATTTTTTATATTCTCTGTTTAAACGTTTTTTTATATCGATTGCTTAACCAATAAAACGCTATCAAAGAAAGACGGTAGATAATTAACTCCGTCAATAAGCATGCAAGGATTTCTAATAATTAAAGCTCGTTGTTGAAGTAAAGCTTCATTAGTTGAAGTCCAGAATAAGAGGTGGTGTATTCGCGAAAAGGTGTCGTACTTAGGTACTTTGCCTGTTTGGTATTTGGAATTGTTAACAATGCTGAGGCAATGTTGGAAATAAAAATTATTTCCTAAATTGTCTGATGGTTTCAGGNATATATATATATATATATATATATATATATATATATATATATATATATATATATATATATATATATATATATACTACGGCGCAATATTAACGGTTTAGTTATTTCATAAGGGAGGGCTCAAAAGCTTCGAAACTTTTTTACTCGCGAATAATTCATACGACTCATTTCTCAGAAGATTACACTAATAAGTACTTTAGGTCGTTTATGAATGAGCATATTTCGCTTAAAATTCCGCAAAGTGATAACTATGTAAATTCAGAAAACCTTTTTTTTATCGTAAGAAGCATATTCTTGACTAAAAACAGATATAAAATTTAATACTTAAAAAACACTACAAAGAATAACATAATTTTTATGTGGTGCAGTATCAAATCTTGTTCCTTGAATCGATCGATTCTTGAATATTGAAGTCATATCATTATGCTTACCATGTTACATACATGTTTATCAGCATGGAAACACAAATGGTGTGGTGTTTAAATTCAGTTTCCACAAGAGAATTTCGTCACAAAAATACAGAATTAGATCCTTAAAAAATATTTAATTTTTGAATTAACTCGTTATTTACCATCCGCATTTGAATAATATAGAATAATATGAAAATCTCGTAAATTTGTTGACTAGGACCTGTATTTTTTCAGTAAACCTTCCATACTGGAAGCATTATGTGATTGATGGTCGGTTTCATCTATCATCATGAGCGTTGAGAGAGATATTCTTTTAATAAGTATGGGGACTGTGTAAAAAGATATTTTGGGGCACCTTGTGAGGTGTTTGATGGTTATCGAGATGAATCAACAGAATTCGGGAGAGGCACAAAATTCGTGGAACGTTTTCGTAAAAGAAACAAGTATGTAGCGCCTAACATGTTTTGATGAATTTGATAAGATAAAGTTGTAACCAATGTCTAATGAAAAAACTTCTTTCAAATGAAGGCAATAAAATGTGCTTATCACAATGCCGTTTGGTGAATTACCTGAAGACACTATCTCCGTCAACAAACTGAAGAGGATGTTGACACAACTATCGTCAGTAAGGTCACAGAAATAATTCTTCACTCTGTGCAGTAATCGTGTGAGACGACATGGACCTTCTAGAGACCATAACAGCATTAGCCCTTGATCGTGAAAAATTGTTTGTGATGAATCCTAGGAAAGACATGTTAGAGGCCTATTTCTTTTCACCTTCGCATTTCAATGTGTCAAATGTGGAACAGAACATTGCATTTGAACACACCTTTAGTAGATACAATTCTTTTGAAGTTTGGTTTTCAAAGCAACTCCAACTTTGTTGCTTTTCCTCCTACTAAAGAAACTGCTCGGATGTATTTACTCTGTACATTCTATCGCATCAATCTGCGGAATGGAGATTTTTGGACACAACTAAATGGGATTGGAAAGTTACGATATATTGATTGCTCCTCTTTACAAGTACAACAGAATCATTTGCATCTAAGGCAAATAAGCTAACTAATTTTTAAATTGCACTTAAGGAAGTCAAAGATATTTGTAGAAATTTATCCGTTTGTTTAAATTACTACCGTGTTACACCCTGTTATTTAAATGTGATTTAATTGTATGTTTTTCCCTCAAATATAGTTCGGAAGATTTCGGCGAAAATAGTAGAGGATGAGGATTTGTGGATGAAGACGGGATCCAGCTTTATCCCAATTCTGCGAAGAATCGTTCAGATATAATTATGAAAGTCGTTATGCTATTTCTATTAACTATTTGTATGAACTATCTGCCTTGTTCCACGTCTACCTCAATAAGAGTGGACTCACCGACAAAGCAAAACATTAGATAAACTCGCACATTCCATTCGATCAATTCACGGCACCCGTATTGCCACTACAGAGGGAAGTGCTTGGAAAAGTGAGCAGGAAGATAAATTTCCTGTACTATTCATTTGAGCTCAGTTACGGGAAAGTTTCCCGATGGACAGAATTTCTATTTTCATTTGTTTATCAGCAAAAGGTTTCCTATCTTCGACATAGTCATTACTATGATCACGTTTATTCAGTCTTTTCTTAAGTCCTAATATTCTTGTTTAGACAATATCATCTAATTCCTGATAAATTATTATTTCTCGTGTAACGCACCTGTAAAAGAAGGATCTTCATACATTGCGAATTTTGCGCTTTGAATTACTGAACCTATCTCATACCTTACAATTAAGGCGATGAATGTGATTATTTTTGGAAACAATTAAAATAAGGAAAATGTATTTCCACGAGGTCACCAGAGCAGTTCATATAACTTGCGACTTGAGATGTCTGAGAGACTTGCAGTATCTGTTATAATCCATATCGACTTCAAAAATTAAGCAAATTCTCAATTCTGTCTCGAGACAGACAGTAAAACACACTAAAAATTCTTTCAAGTAAACTAAAATGATATTTCTGACGAGATGAATCATTACGGCCAAATCTCACGAGGTCTCAAAAAAAAACATTATAAACAATATTTATGGTTTGAACAAAATAATTAATTATTTATAGAAAGCGGGAGAGGGTACGTTCAATAATATTGCTCAAACTTAATAATCTATGTTCATTGCGTCGATCACGAACTAACCTGTATGAGAAGACTTTTCTCTTCTCTAAATTTGTGAGAACATGACAAAAGTAGTGGCAGTTCTTCGATATTATTCCAGAACCCATTTATCCGTCTATATGAAAGGACAAGTCTTCTCTACCAAATCGATGTAGGTCTTCGGGTGGACGAGAGTATTCAGATCGCTGCCACCAGGCCGACTGCTCATCTCGGCCAGCGGGGCCCGCCTGCGACACCCTATCTTTTCGTGCCCTAACAAAAAACCGGTAAAATACGTGCATGTGTGTGTATGAATGGAAGTGGGGGGAAGGGGGCATGGGAGCGGTGCGAGCACGAGCGGCGGCTGAGGTCGGTAGCTTGCTGTCGCAGCGGGGGAAGGAGGCGGTGAGGCGCTGCGCAGCGCGGAGGAGTGTAGAGGGTGCAGCACAACAGGTGGCACGGCAGGCTGGTCCTCTGTCCGTCGTCGGTCGTCTACAAATTCATCCCTCGGTTGCCTTAGCGAGGGGGCATGCCGATGGGTTGAAAACAGAATCATTGAGAGGGAAACAGTGATCTCCGATTAATTGCAACTCGAGATTCTTTTGGACTCACAAATTTTTAAAAATAATTTTCAAAAATTACTTTTTTCTTATGGCTAAGAGTCTTCTGACTTAGGTTTTATATATTTTTTCCCAAAGTAGTACTGGAATGATAAACTTCTTAAGTCAATGATTAACTTGAAACAATGTCATACTTGATCGCTAATCCAACGTTGCTGAAAAGTTATGGTCGTTACATGATATCCAGCGTTGATCCTTCATACCTATCAATTTATGTTCGAAGTTTTTAAAAAATACTGTTTTAAAAACTAATTGAAATTTTTAAAAAATTGTTATGTTAACAATTTAATTATAAAAAATGATCCCAACACCAATCAAATGTTAACTTTCATGAAAAAATAAAGAAAATATTTACATACCGAATTGCTATATGCACCCCACTTGGCCTCACGTTGTTAAGTTTTTTGGCATTTACAGTGATGTGGAAATTTTTGAACGTGTTCTAATTTTATGTTTGAAATTGTATAGAAATGCCGAAATTCAAATTTAAAAAAGAGTATTCTTAATTTTGCATTACTATATAAAAGGGAGAAATAAAACATTTTAAAGTAATATTTACTAAGTGTTTTAAACTCTGTAAACACATACCAAAACTCTGTAAACACGAACCACATCAAAATTTTCTGGAGAGTAGTCCAAATTCGAGAGTATAAAGGACACCTTCAATATTACGAGTATATTGCAGCCCAATTTATTGATTTTTTGATACATATCTCCCACAATCTTTTAAGTCTTGTCTCTTTGTTTTCCCAATAAAACCTGTTACAAGAAGTCTGAGTGTTCCAGGTCTGTTTTAATTTCTTCCATTTCTGAAAGTTTCGTCATTTATACGTTTTCCCATATCGGGCCCAACCAACACAACCTCCTCCTACTTTGTTTGGATAAATTGCAGTGTAGAAGAGTAGAGAGTAACAGGCATGTTACCCAAATGCGCATGAGGGGCTGTGTACTTTGGTGACAATGCCGAGAAGTCTCCGAATTTTTAAATGAAATCTTTTCACATCACACTAGCAAAAGTAAGTCATCACTATGGTTCTTGGACTCTCTCGAAACCTTTGGCATACCAAAATGGCAAGAACACTTCTTTCCTTGAAACTACTAAGTTTTTTCTTACAATCGAACAAACTTTGTGTCGGACTCAAGACATGTCTTGGTCTGCTAATTGTACGCCAAAGGAAGCAGAATTTCCTTTTTTATTTGAAATATTTCTTTGTTTTTCTATATTGTGAAATTGCCAGATCTATTACAGAATTTATTTGGAGAATACACACAACCTCTCAGTTTATATTAGGAAACACGCACGAAAAACACAACATAAACACGTATATGATCCAGTATGAAAAATTGATCTTGTTTGGACTGATTGGACCGTATTGCACTAGTATTTCACTATCATGTGAAGTATTCACCAGATTAAACTACTAGATATTGAAGTTACTATATTTCACTCACAAATGCAAAGAAATTTCAAAATCTTTTTAATTTGTTTGTAAATAATACGCCTATAACGTGCACTTTCTTACTTATTAAGCTATTATTACAAAAAGTGCCACATTTGTGAGAAAAGCTTACACGATGGAATTTTATTGTAATTTTTTCTGTGTTCAATAACATAAAATCTATAAAAATCACCTATTACTTTTGGAGCTATTTTTCCATCCCAGGACTGTGATAATTCATGTGATATAACCACGCTCTATAAAAAACAATTCACTAAAACGATACACTTTTTACATTCGTTGTACATTCTTTTTTAAGCGTCAAAACACATACACGAAAGATAAATATTCAATTAATCAAATGAAATCTATATATTACAGCGACTTGGGGGTTTTTACAATCGATTCCTTGCATCAATTTAAAGGCGTCCATCTTTTCAGAATTTTCGAAAATTATCCCCCTCCATATTGTTTGAAATTTTTGGGGGTCAAGAAACAGTTTTACAAATTCAGTGATGTAGGTGTTACGCACAAAACTCGAATTCGGTCATTGGACGAAAAAAGCGACCAAAGTTTTAGCAGATGTGTTTTTGTAAGAACTACTTGTGAGCATCTTCAAAATGATCAATAGAAGTTCTGGCTAGAAGGAATCGACCTCTCCAAATAACATTTTATGCTCGGAGGCAATTCTTTTTAATTCCCAATTATACAGCATGTATAAGGAAGGTATAGTAATCGGTCGAGAAAAACATTCGGGATCTCTTCAGATTTATACGAATTGGTCTTAGGGGATTCTACTTTCATATTTTTTTTCTTAGGATTTAGTACGGATGAAATGTTATTTTCGTATAAGAGGCATACGGAATATTGGCAATTACGCGCTTTGTAGTGTTTTTATGTTCGGATTGGTAGAAAAGTATTCANATATATATATATATATATATATATATATATATATATATATATATATATATATATATATATATATATATATATATATCGGTCACTTTCAAGTACCCGATGGAGCTGAAATGTATGTATGGTTTGTATGACAATAGATGATTATACTACCATTTTACGAAAATCTACCGCTAATGGACTGAAAATAAGGAACATATTCACTTACTTTGTTCTTCCATTTCCAAATTTATTTATTTTTTTACCTTTTCTATGTTTTCGATCAAGCAGACATTTTTGAGATATGTATGGTTTGCATAACAATAGATGATTATAATACTATTTTACAAAAATCTACCTTAAAGGGGATGCAATCGAGATATGTATATATGTGCGTACATCCCACTATAACTCTATAATGCCCGGAACAATTTCGGCCAAAACTTGGTACACAGATAACAGACTATCTGGTAACAAGCATCGAGGGAATAAGACAAACCTGGCATATCTCTAGGGACGGGATGGGAAAGGGGGTGACGAATAAAATAATGATTATATATTAGATTGGAAATCATAATTATCGGTACCGTTGAGATATATAAGGACGCACACAATAAATTTACAATCAGTCTACAGATGAGATAAGAAAGCCCCTAGCATTCATAGGGAAAGGGGCGGGAATAAGATGACTGGTAAAAAGAATCAGAAGAGACCTATATTCGTGTTGAATAAATTATTTGGTACCACGTAATAAAAGAGTGGTACTCTCAATGCCACTTATGCCCACGATCACCCTCCACGAGGGGCATAAACCCTTCGGGTAAGGATTGAGAAGGTGATGAAATGAAAAAAATTTCCGAGGTCTCTAAAACTAGAAGTGATATTACCGATGACACCTAAGTTCACTATCAGTTTCCACACCTCTAGCACATCTTGGGAAGAGAATGCCATGTAAATGACATCAGTGACAAGTCCACAGCTTTCAGCACCACCATGACACCTGGATAACATGTGAGTCAATATTCAACCCCCATGGAAAATAAGATACCCGAAGCAACCCTTGGGTAAGAAGTTGGAATGGGATGACGAGAGAAACAATTGATAACGACCTAAATAGGAATTGAACACATCATATTCGTGACCGCTGAAATTAATGGTTTCATCCTCAAGTCCATCATCAACCTCCATAAACTCCTAGAACCCCTAGGTAAAGGGATGGCATATAAATTAAATTAACGATGACATATTCGTGTTGATACCTTAGTTTTCCGAGTAGCTTAAATAAAAGCGGCGAAAACAGAAGCGACCCCTCTCGATGCTGTTTAAATCCTTGATCAGACCCACACACCCCAGCACCCATAGGGAGTGGTATAATATGTAAGTTTATCGAAAATAACGTACCTGAGACAAATTCACTGTTTTCGATGTCGCAGAGATGAATGGTGTCACCTCTGATATCGTTCAAATATAAATTCATCCACCAAGGGAGGGAAAAGTGTTGAAAGGGAAATAAAGAAAAAATAATTGAAAAGATCCTATTTGCGTCGGATCCATTGTTGTCAGTGAGACTGAGATGTACAATTAGATTTCCACTGCCTTTACTTTCAAGTTCAGATCACATCGGGGCACGGTATTCTTTTAGCTGGGGATGGGAAGAATGTAAAAATAACGTATCACTAATGAAAACATTTCTGTAAAATTGAAGCTCGACCGGAAATGAAAGTCTGATGATGGATGAGGGAGGTGATTACTGGAATTTTCTAAGGGAAATGGTGGGACAGTCAAACGTGTGTTCGTCATAAAGAAACAAATAGATTCAAAAGCTTGTGTATCAAAATTTTTAAAAAAATGTAAAAACTCAAGGCTTTTATTTAAAAATTACTGTACTAAGAAGTAAAAAATAATGTTTAGGAAAATTGAAAATCAAAACACTAAAAGTATGAAAAGAAGTCCCTTCCGTCATCACTCATCACATGTGCATAAACGTAGATATTTTTAAAGTATGAAATTAATTTTTATAGCTTGAGAATATTTTGAAACATTTTAGAGTGGTATCAGTACTTACGACGCTTGACGCCTTAAGCTTTTAAAATTTATATGTCATATTTTACAAATATCTTTGGTTATGTATGTACCTTCTAAGCACTTGCACGTACGATGAGTGACTAAAGAAGGGACTTTTTGTAGTTTTACTTTTTTATTTTCAAGTTTTCTGAACTTTATTTTTATTTTTTAGCGCAGTACTTTTTAAATAAAAGCTTGTTTTGTAAAAAAAGTATTACGTTTATAATTACGCATTATATTGAACTGTATTTGATTCGATGCACCGAGTCAGAATAATGCCATCATCACACAAGGGTCTTCAGGAATCCACCTCGTTAATTCAAGCTAAAGAGCTGTAAATTCTGTAGTGAAGGGACTTGAAAAACTAAAATTCTCTTACTGAATTATATCAAATTAATTACCTATATTATTTATATTTTTAATTGTTATAATTTTAATTATTATACTATTATTTATATTTTTAATTATATTATAACAATTATATTTTCCTTCTACACCTCACTAGCTAGAAATAACACGACGAGTCTCTGACGCCCCATAATTGTGTTATGTTAAAAATATGACTTGACTCGGTAGATTTATGATGTTTTTAAAATCTTAAACACATAACGTTTCGTCAAGGTTTTTGATTTCAAGTATTTCATCTATAATGTAAATAATTTTCCGTGGATACGTGGCATCCATTTCCTAAATCATGTCAATATTCAGTAAACATAAATAACATTTAAGAAACATAAAAAGTAAACAAAAATATTTACTCTTGTCCCCGCTGTGGCAGAACCCTGATTTTGGAAGTGTTGGGATTACGCTCAGCGACCCGCAGAACAATCGAGTAGACTGCTGGCCACATCGGTCGTTTTACATTTCTTTTGCGATTCATTCGGAACCACTTCACTCCCCCCCCACACACACATACACATACACACCTCCAATTAGATCTGAAAACTTAACGGCATCTCGAATATCACAATTCATCTCAGCAACTCAATAAACTATCAATTCTACACCAATATCGATCGTTTCCGATAATTTTTGGATGCCACGCCTTTCCCAACCTCACCTACAGGGGTGACAAACGTTCCATGTGGTCTGAGCTTGAACATAACGGCATTGGTAATATAATTTTTCATCTAGAAACACTGAACACTGCGGAATGAACATAAATCGGTCCTTTTCATATTTTTTATCATACCGCCCCATCTCCACCCCTCTCAAACACTTAGGGGTGAGAGGGTTTTCCTTTGGGGGATGAATTTAGACTTAATGTGTGTATACTGAGTAGATATAATATATGTGTGTATATTGAGCGTATTTGTACGTATGGTGTTTCTGTAACTGTTTGTATGCAAAAATGGGTTTGTGTTTGTATATACACACATATGAGTCTCATGTAGATAATTAATTTCTTAAATCGAATTTCTTTCTCGTTGTAACCATGTGTAGTAATTTTGTTGTCATTTTTTATCGTATGTGTGTATTTTATAGATATTTAGGTGACGATTTGCTTTTTACCTCGTATTATTGTATTATGTATGTATTCTTGTCTATCTGCCACCGAGCATTGCTAACTAGCATTAGTCTGCTTAAATTATTATTATTATTATATTAATACATTATTATACAAATTATTATTATTATTATTAAACGATATCAGGATGTCACATTTCAACTCAGCGACGTCAAAAACCACGAGTTCTTATGTCCATATCATTTTCGAAATTTTTATATGTAATACCCTTGTGTAGAATGGGTGTTACTTTAAACTTTCCATAATTATATCAAATGGGACAATATATACATTGCATTATCATACTGGATTAACATTTAACATAATAATAATGTATAGCAAGAATTAAGTGAAAAATTCTAGTTCCGCACGCGGTACGCGGCAAGAAACATCCTACCTTTATTGTTTTAACACTGAACCCGTTATCGCCCCGCGTTCATATTACCCAGATGATTAACAAGGATATAAACTATTTCAAGTATTAATTTGAAAATATTCAAAGATAAGCATTTTTAGAAATTAAAATTCAAAAGTTTGATTTTGAACAAGAATTTTTTTTCCTGCTTTACCTTTGTCATATAGCATTTCTTTGAATAAATCATTGACCTGCTCCTGGCGTTAGCTGCGATCGTGAATGAGTTCTCTCTATTTTTCAGTTTAATCTTTCTAATTATTTTATTTTTTTGAGTTTTTGTGATTCAGTAGTTGTATTTAGATCCTAACTTTCATTGTAGTGTAAAATTCTTTGTTCTGTGTAAAATTCTTTGTTCTGTGTTAAGTGAAAAAAAAACACTAAAAACATTTCCTAAGGTTTTCAAGTCTAACGGACCGAATATAATTTCATATTGTTTTCATTCAAGTGCTTCATTCAAAGGTGTGATAAAGTTTACGTAAGTACAAATGGAATCATAAATTTAACTTCTTGGTGCATTAATATTATTTTGGCGCATTTAGATTTTCTGGTGCGTATATTATTACATCATTATTAACTTATAAATAACGTACTTTATTGTTGCTTTGCTCAAGCTTCGTTGCCGTAAATAGAATTATTCCAATATTTTACCATTTGTTTTCTTGATTCTTTTTGTAGTTATTCATTACACTCAAACATAATCGTATTGCCTTAGTTATTGTCGAATTAATTTATCTGTAGCTGTCGTCCTAAACTATTATTTCTATCATTTTAGTTGTCGGTTTGTTTATTTACTAATTTATTTAATATATCTCATTTGCAATAATAATAATAAATTTATTATTATACACTGTTAGTTGTCAGTTCTCATGTACTCATTTAATTACCCGTCATCTGAAAATCGCCAAGAAAACATTTCCCTACTAACCGATGGCAGAATCGTATCAAATCCACATGACATCGCAAATTTGTTAAACTCTTATTTCTCAGACTAGGTAAGATAACTATTTCAATGTCTCAAAACCAATGTCTTCCAAATATATACACCCACGTGCCCCATTCTATGTTCACTTCCGAAACAAACGCCAGTGAAATCATGAAAATCATTAGTTCATTTAAAAAAATTCAACAGGCATAGATGATATACCCGAATTTTATTGTTAAATTTTTGTCCCACGTTATATTAAATCCACTCATAAACATATTTAATAATTCTTTGTCAGGAGGGACTAACATATTTAAGAGAGCTAAAGTGAAACCTTTATACAAAAAAGGAAACAAATACAATGTGTAGATTTTCTATCAAAAAATAACATTCTCTCTGACCATCAACACGGATTTCGGAAATCCTTTTCCACCATCAGCGTCATTGTTTCTTTCTTAAATGATGTTACCACTTTTCTTGACCACGGAGATAAATTGTGGTTACCAGGGTGTTTTTCTTGATTTACCCAAAGCATTCGATGTGATTGATCACGAAATTCTCCTTTCGAAATTACAATCTTTTGGCGTTCGTGGACTTGCGCATCAGTGACAGACGTCCTATTTAAAAGATAGACATGAACAGGTCGAAATATCACACACACTAAAGAAAGTACTTCAGCATTGCCTTTCAGAAACAAAGCCTCTTACTCGCGGATTTCCCCAAGGCTCAATTCTCGGCCCTATACTCTTTTTGTTGTATGTGAACAAGTCGTCTTCGACATCAGATTGCAAAATGGTTCTTTTTGCCGATTATACTAATCTGTAAACACTGTAAAATAATTAATTGAGTTTAATAAAAATTAAAGCCGTCTTGTAGTTTATCACCATTGATGTAGTACTTTCAAAATATCTGACAACAATTTCAGAACTATTTTCCTGCATGCTAGTCTTATGTCTTATTATTCCTAAAAATTTTGTTGTATATGTACTCAACCCTGGCACGGTTGTGAACATTAATTCTGTATTCCCATCCTGGCTCGGGTTTTTCTCCGGTTTTCTTTCGGGTAGAGGCGGATTTTTATAAAGACTGAATTGAAATAATTACTAGAGAATTTAGTGTTATTTAATAGTGACGAATTATTAACAATACCTTGCGAATGATTTATAGCTTGATAACTTGTATTTGTGAAATGACTTTTGTCTTATTAAATACAATATTTGTTGGTAATACTATAACACGCATAGAACTATTTCTTTTATCGTTAGGAGTATGTTGAAATGTTAAATCCACCTCTGCCTTAGGGCCCTTGATCGGAATTGATGGGATGGTCCCTTTGCTTGCTTCCGGAGAGTAGATTGTCCTCCACGTGGTCATACGCAGTTTGTAACTGTTTTGACAATATTATTAATAAAGTTTTTTAAATAAGCTGTAAAATGACACCTCTACCAGCTCTCTATCTCAATTAAAGTTTTGTGTGGAGCCGTTTTGGGGCGTTTTGTTTAAACTTTATATTATTGTAACTTCCAAACGGGTTGAAATTTTACAACAATACTCGATACTTTTCTTCATCTGTCTACTTCTCATTTTATCAAAATGAGGTTTAAACTGAGTGTTGATTTGACATGGGATGACCCTCTAGTCTGAATATGTTCTAAGAGACATATTGACGGAGGAAAGAAATCACAGGTTGGCGGAGGAAAAAACGCACTGCTCAAGAATCACAAGTCTGGATGAGGACAGACAATCATGCTGATTTGTCTTACTTGAAGGCAATCATGCTGATTTGTCTGAATTAGTCAATTCTAGTAATTTCACTCTGAGTGTTTGTAAGAAAATCTACTTTTCTTTTTCAATTTGTAAATCCTAGACCACTTTAGGTTGGTCGTAAGTCGCGAAAAAAGTGTTTTAATCTATTTGTTGATGAAGCATTTCTTTGGTAACTAAATTTTGTTGTTAACTGTAGTGTAAGTACGTGTCAGTTGGATTATTGTATTTTTTAATATTGACTCTTCAGATTCTTCCTATTGATCTTTTAAACAATTCTTCATAGGTAGTTTCTTTTTATATCTGTTATTTTTGGGGGAAATGGATCCCAGTGACGAACAGAATGGCTACACCATAGTTGTTATTTTCTCTTCAACCGAGTCCTGTTATTGGCATTCTCATATCACCCTGGGAGCAACGACGAGGCTATTACTCGTAACGTCGATGACCAATCGACTTTGGTCGCGCTTCCTTCAAGACTGGGGTCAGAGACGCTACACAGCGAACTGATTTGAACCGCTTTTAGATGCTACGGCGCGTGCGCATCCGGGAGGTACGGTGGGAGTATATCTTGAAGTATTTAGACATCGAAGTCATTCCATTTATGGTTACCAAACAATGCATCTGAAATAATATAGAGAATAAATCAAGACTCTCGGCGAGGTGAACGACGAAGGATTAAGGGCCATCCTGGCCCGGCTTTTCTCAGATTTTCCTTTGGATAGAGGTGATTTTTGTAAAGGCCAATCGGTCTCAGGACTGAGGGAGCATTTGTGGTGGTAGTGCTATTATTACTATTGTCATTATTATTCTAAAAATTTGTGTGATTTTAATAGTTACGATTTATTAGCAATGTTTTCGGCAGATAAGAGCATAGGAATTCATAACACATTAAACAAATTTTTAACATTATATTTTTAATGTTCATCACCGTTACGTTGTTACAGAATCATATAAGATAAATTCAATTTTCTACTGTTTCTCCATCTTTCTAACCAAATATTCCCTGATGTATCTCAACAATATTGTTTTCCCTCTCTAAGGGCTCTAATGACTTCGATGTCGACGAGTCGTAAAGGCCACAAAAAATTCCTCTCTTTGAGCAATTCACATTTTCCAGAGTGTACTAATGTTTCTTCTTTCATCTGTAAACTGATTTGTAAAGTATTTATTTGTTTGAGCGATTCCTCTGTTAATCTCATTATTTCCTGAATCTTTCATTTGCTCAGTTATTTTCCTATTTTTTTTCTTTTCTCTCTGTTATTTTAAACAGTAACAGATTCAACAGGGTCTTTGTTATTGCGTTCCATCGGTTAAACATAGTGTAACTAGTCGGGTCAGCAAAGTTCTTGTTGAATTTTTATTTATGTAAAAATTATTCCAATCGTTTTTTCATCCAGTTCGTATAATACTAAATCATTCACAATATGAGCTCCAGTATTTATTGCAAGAATTGTCAAATAATAGCCTGAGATTTTTATTTGAATGACAACAGCAATTTTTTTTCACCTTATGATATAAACAGCCAAATATCTATTTATACCGTTTTCTTTCATCCCTTTTTTTATTTTTTGAAATATTTTTTTATTAAATTATCGTTGTTACAGAGAATCCTTCCATCAGCCAAGGACCCTACAGAAGGTTGCAGAATTACATAAGATATATAGCATAAGAATGGGGAAAACATCGGCACCATGAAGCGAAATTTCAATACAAGAAAAAATAAAGCAAATAATTTACAGGACATCATATTTAGAATTTGGAAAAAAAACTGGTATTTACGAATCCACAGGTACGTTATGTGATTTCTGAGAAACTGTTTAGGAAATGATGGAGGAGGAATTTATTTCGGATTTTGCGTTTGGGAGGAGTTTCATTTCTTCTGTGCTATTTTTCCTTTATCCATAATAATGATAATAATAATTATTATTATTATTCCTTTTATTATTCATTTTTCATTCTAGAACAACGGTGTTAAGAGTTCGGTATGCTACTCTCTTCCAGGTTGCAAGCAACAACCTAAGGAACAGAGTCGGTGATCTTGGTTCTTTCTTAAAGAACCTTACATAAGATTTTCACCGTACCTCTTAATACAATTTCTTGCATTTCTCAATCAAGCTTCCCTGGACCTTTTGTCAGGTTGGAACCTAATGTTCTAGGGATTGTACGAGTGCGCCATGAATGGTTGGTACTACTTCATTTTTGACATTCCACATACGACCAATATCAATTTACAAGTTCTTCAATTTTCATTTCTTCTCAACGTTCTTAAAAGCAACGTTTCCGTCACATGGGACGCTAGCATCAATGATACAGCAATTTCTTTTCTCTAGACCCTTCATCACTATGCCTGGTTTGTTGGCAGTATCACTTCTATCTGTTCGTATCTGTTTGTAACGTAAAAGGACCTTGAGATGTGACTGGTAGTGGTGAACGTTCATACCATTTATTATACGAGGGGGGACCCAAAAGTAACGGGATTTTTTAAAATAAAATGCATGTACTATATTATTTTCAAATACAACTTCAATCGTCTTCAATGTACTCTCCATCAGCACTAATTCACTTTGCCAAACTTTCATTCCAGTGTTGGAAGCACCTTTAAGATTCGTTCTCATCGATACCTGCTAGCACCGCCGTTGACATGGCGTTGTACGTTGTAGACATCGGCAAAACGCTTTCCTTTCAAGTTCCTTAATCCTAAGGAACAGGATGAAGTCCGAGGGATGTAAATCTGGCAATAGGGCACGTGGGTCAAGGTCATTAGACAACCTTGTATGTATCCTTTTTAGATACTGCCTGATGTTTCCATGTCCCGTAATTATTTGAAGTAGTTGTTTTGTTGGGTGGAACAATTTTTTATTCGTTCGTGCATATGAGACCTGTGGTATGTATTCGTGGGTTAATCCTCCCTTATCACTCTTTGTTAATCGGGTTTGCCATCCTGTCGTTAATGCTTTTGTGATTTTCGTTTTTGATCCTTTTTCATCTTTTGTTACTATTTGCCCATTTAGCTGTATTTGCCCGTCTTGTTTGAGAATATAACGTTTTTACTTTCCTTGGGGCTTTAGGGCTCGCCAACATCAAGGTCATTAGAGCCCTTGAGAATATAACGATATTTAATTTTCTGGGCATATAAATCGATGGGCATTAATCCTAACACATTTAGTGCGTCTGTAGACACTGTTTTGTAAGTCCCTGATATCTGTACGAGGCATTGTCGTTCAACAGATCTTAATTTGCGTTCATATGTGATATTGATTACTCTATCCGCCCAAATGACTTACCCATAAGTCATTATAGGTCTTAATGCACCGACATATAAGATGTACAAATCATGTGAGATGTCAAATTCCAGTATCCCGACGCGTATCGTAGTTGAGTATGCTACGGACTTTTTGTTTAAATGTTATATAACATTTTGCTACACAATTTAATGAGTTTGCTAATGTAGCATTTTCCTACACGTAACATTTGCTTAATGTAACATTTCCTCTAAAGAAACTGCTTTATGTAGCAAAATGCTACATATAGCTAAAAGTTTTACATAATAATAGTAATACAAATGCGATTACACTATTTTGCTAAATTTTCACTATGTAGCAATGTTACACGTTTTCCACTTGGAGTCGCAAAAGATCAAAGGGGTTTATGTAGCAAGTTTCGCCGTCGTCCCAGCTGCCGTGTCTTGCGGAACTGGTTAGAGAGGAAAAAGTATGACAATCAAGAGTCAGTCGAAATGGATGTACACTGTCGCGGAGTACTAATTTTAAATGACTCGTCCTTGTTTTAAATTATGCAACTACTTGGATCCTCTCATCAGCATCAACTCATCAGCAAACTGGGATCCTCTCATCAACATCAATTGTTTTTAATAATTTAATTGTTTAAAAATCTAATAGTTTGTATTTTTAAATTAATTATATTTCAACATATTATAACTAATTTAATTGTTCATAACACTTTTAATAGTTTCAATTATAAAATTATAACTGTTTATAACAACTTTTATATTTATACAAATTAGAATTGTTTCATAACGATTTAATTATAGCATCATTAACTTTTAACAATTTAATTATCGCATTAATAATTGCTTATAAAGGTTTAATTGTATCGATAGATTTTAATTAGTTATAACAATTTAAAATATTTCTAGCGATTTTAGTTGTGCATAATAATTGTTTATAACAACTAATATTACTCACATATTTATTCATAAATTTGTATAGAAAATGTAATGGTTAAAAACATTTAAAATTGTTATAAACAATTAATTTGTAAACAATTTAAAATTCGTAAATTAAGTTGTAAACAATTTAATTGGTATACCAATATTAATACTTTGGTATAGCAATTTAGCTATAACAATAAATAAATTTGTATGACATTTTAATTGTTTTAGCAATTTCAATTATGTATAGCTATTTTAATTGTTTTTAATAATTTTAATTATATATATCTTAATTAATTATTTATAATTTATTATTTTTATAGTGATTGTATAACAAACTATTGAGTAATATACAATATCATAAAGAGTAGAGCATAAAATAATAACCATGCTACTGTAAATTGTGGTTAGTTTTTATACCTAGGAATTTTATTTGTATCTTGTTTACAAAAAAAAAGAGTTGGAACGCATTATTATTTCAAAACTGAACGCGGTTTCCTCATATCGTATGTTCCGTACAGTTTTCACGTATATCTTTAAATTTGCGTTTTTTTACGTTTTGCGAATTATACACGTAACTATCAAAACAAAAATTTATAAAATAGTGGGGTGGGTGCATAGTTGTATTAAAAAGTTAAATGAAATGCCTGAGTAAATGCTCTCGGAATGAAAACTTCTCTGTCGTAATCCTTTTCGTAATGTTTCGTACATGAAAATGAATATTTTAATCTTACAGTATACGTAAGTTTCAAATATGAGAAATTTCATTATTGTTTTCAGGACATAATCACCGATAGTTCTGATCTAAAGAACAAATACTAGCTTTGGCAACCGCGCACTGTCCATTTTGAAAACCTTCAAAATTAGTTCTGACAAATCGTATCTTGGTCGTAGTTTACGATCAACTACTGAATTCGGGTTTTGGACATAACGTGTGTGTTTTTGTTCCCTCCATAACGAACAAAGGAAGCAAACGATCGAAACCGAACTAAAGAATTGGATTTTATTGTATTAGAAATACGAGACTTTCTGGGTAGCTCATCTCGATATCACTAACAGCCCGAGTACCAAAACGTACATTTTTTTAAATAATTCACTTCATTTTTTGTGTGTATATTAAAATGTGTATTTAGATTGCCAAACACCAGTATTGAGCGACTTACAATTTTCAGAAGCAGCCATAGGATCGCGAAAAATATGTTATTACATATACTCAAAGTCATCTTACTTTGCCTCTAAAAATTCAACTTAAGAAAAAATACAGTGAACTGAAACGCACTGTATTTATTACTTTATTGTATATTAGTCGCAGTAAATTACTTTATTGTCCTCAACGTGGTCTAACGCAGTTTGTAACAGCTCTCTTGACAATAAATTATTTATTTATTTATTGTCAGATTAACTTGGCGTGATGTTGGTATAGAACCTGTAATCATTGTAACCGACGCTTTTACTTCGCCATCGTCCATAAGAGTAATGATAAGGGTACCTCATGTTCTGTGGGCAGACATGAATTCGAAGAAAGATTCGAATTTGAATCCATAACCTACCTCGGACACCAATTCAATTCACTTGCTCTTGTGGCACTGTTCTATACTTTCTGCATCGAGCGTGTGGAAAGAACGTTACCTTGTGTCTTTGTTCGCTGCGTTATTAATTTGTATTTCTTTACAGCAAATAGTCACTTTTGTGACTTCTATTAGTATTTATTTGGATAGTACTTAAATTCTTTGACCACGCTTTTCCTGAAATTTTTCTAGCACTTTCCTTGAAATTTTCGGGAAGTTATCAGTAAAACATGAGAGTAAATTCTTTTGGTACACGATTTTAAGTAGTAAGGTTTCTTATTTCTTTTTTAATCGTGCCCATTCTATTTAATACGGTTTTCGGTAATTGCTTCATGCTTCGTAAATAAAAGATGTAGCGGGGCGCTTTAACCTAACATTATCAGCTGATGAGAATGACAGTTGATGATGTCCACAATGTGGACCGCTACCTGCACGCAAGTGAGTTTCAAGGATTTGTTTCGTAGAAGTTGGCAATTTGTGCCAGGCAGCCACATTGAATAAATTTAGGCAAAGTATCTTGATTTTGAGTATGTACATTGTTTTATACCAATGTAACGATGTTTGGGAAAATAATTTGACCTGTTATTGAGGTATACAATTCATAAGTGGGTTACACTCCAGATTTTTAATTTTTTTTCAGATAGGTTGCATAGTAGGAATATTGTAGCTAATGAAATAATGTATTTATTGTTATAAAATAATTCGTGAACGCAATTTGACTATAATGTAAATGAGGCTTAAATAAAAGACAAAGCAAAACATTGTTATAAAAGTGTCATAGAAGCTGAGTTTCGTCCTGGCATTTCCTCGATGCAGGCGTGCCAACATACAAATCGTAATTCTTAATTTATTTAATTCGATTTAAAAAAATGTTATTTGTGTAAATAATCTGATGAAAGACACGGTACTTCACGTGACTTTAGAAAAGCGCGAAGAATAGATTTGTTCAGTTCGATTTTCCATGTTGAGAATCAAGAAGCGGAAAACGATAGTAATTAGAAAATGACCCATTGCCTCTGCGTAAAAGCACGAATATGTGGATAATACCAAGAAATAAATACGAACTCGAGATAGCAAACAAAGCTTTTACGTGTATTTATGGGCCGAGATATCAACTCGTATCAATATCTGTACATTCCGCAACAACTTGCGCTTGCACTCACTCCCCTCTATGGAGCCTTACTAGCCCAATTTCACCAAATGTAGAATAATCGCGATTTCCTTAAACGTGATTAGGTAAATGGAATCGCGATTACATTTTATGCGTTTCACCAAGCAAAACTAATCGTCGATTAAGTTGCTCAATGTTTCTGAAGAATCTCTGGGTTGGTAGTAGTTTTACAGTGCATTATGGGTAATTTGAAGACAAATGACGGGAGGAAAACGCATCATGTTGCTCA
>NNCF01128148.1:381928-393542 GCA_002313205.1 Laupala kohalensis | reverse complement strand
TTTTTTTTTTTTTTCCGTGGGGCTTTAGGGCTCGTCAACATCAAAGGTCATTAGAGCCCATGCTACATAATTAATGTACACAACCGTGCCAAAGTTGAGTACACATAAAACTAAATTAATATAAGCCATACGGCAACACAATCATGCATGAAAATAGTTTTTGAAATTGTTATAAGTTATTTAAAAAGTGCTACAGCAATGGCGTGATAAAGTACAAGACGGATTTAACAAGTGTATGATTTTCATCTCTATTTATTAAATTCAAAGAAGTGTTATACTTACTGAAGTAGAGTTGGGTAATAAGATACGAATGGGATAAATGAAAATAAAACATTTTTTTATAATTATAAAAATACATCAATGATATTAGGGATGAACCACGTATTTAAAATCAGTTTCAGAACTGGAACCATGTGTACATTTATGTATGTTGTTTAAAGAAAAGTTTTCAGTTTTACGCGTAGTAGACTAATGCACAAAGGTAATATACCTAATGTAATCTGTAGATTAATGTTTGTGTTCGAACGTGTTCATTCCCAGTGATTCAAAACGCAGTGCATGAAACGGAGAAACAAGTAATTTCTCTACGCCAGTGCGATAAATACCAAGGTTAGGTTTATTGAAACATTTGTAAGTAAAACTTAATTTATGATTTAATTCGTGAAAACAGTATGTACGATAATAGCCTCCAAAATACGATAATTTAGGAAGGTTTGTACGATAATTCCATTTTGAAGACCTGGCGACACTGTTTCTTACACTGTCCCAGCGGCGTGATTCCTAGCATGCCCTAGTGCTGCCCTCAGGCTGCCCTAGTGAGAGGTTAGTGGTATTGGGGAAAAACGTGTTAGCGTGTGTTTATTGAGTACTGATTGAGTATACAACTCGTGTAGAGTATCCATATGGCGCTTAATCCTGTTGGCTCAACAGGCTTCGGTGCATCCACAGCAGCTCCTGCGTTTGGTTCGTTTGGATCTACTGGTGCTGCTACAACAAGAGGTTGTTTGAATTGTATTGTCATCTGAAGTTTGATTATTCATTCTGTATTTTCATTATTTTAAACTTATTTTCTTTTACCATGTGTTGTCAAACAATTGCAGAAATCCTTTTGTTTTATCACATTCTCTTGTTTTTGTTTATGCTGTTCCTAAGTCTTGTAAAAAGCACAAAAATCATGTGATTCTTGTACAAAAAATTGCTGAAATATTTAATGTTTGTTATGTTTTTATTGAATAAAATGTTTCTATGGCTGTTCATTGTTTACTTCATTATATTTGCCAGAGATATACTATACCCTTACTCAATAATAGGAAATTTCATAATATTCACCTTTCAAGAGTGCTTTGTTTTTTTCTGAAAACATTGTTTAACAATAAGAACCACTTCGTAAGGGAATAATAATGTATTATTCAGTTCCTAAACAAAAGAAAAGTATGTTGCTGGATGTAGACCATTGAATCTTCATAATATTTGTAATCAATGAATAATATTTGTCTGATATTCTCTTAATTTTAATATCATCTTTAATTTGTATTTTTGTTCTACTCATCTTATTTATCATCTTTAATTTGTATTTTTGTTCTACTCATCTTATTTAATTCTTTTGACTTGTAATCCTACAGTGGTGGTTTTGATTCATTATCCTGAATATTGGCTAGTTTTTAAAAAGCACTTAACAACTTTATATATATATTGAGTATTCCAAGTTGTATTTAGCATTATCTATTACATGTTCTGAAATATAGATATTTATGTATCTTTTTCTGCTGTGTTTTTTTAGCACCTGGGTTTGGTACTTCTGCATTTTCATTTGGTACTCCTGCAACAAACACTGCGACGACGAGTGGTTTTGGATTTAGTGGATTTGGAACTGGTACAGGTGCTGCTGCTCCTACTACAACTGCCAGTACTGGTTTTGGGTTTAGTGGTTTTGGTGCACAGCCAGCCAGTCAATCATTGTTTCCCACATTCGGTTCAACACAACCAACCACAAGCATAGGTAAAGGTTTTCATTTTTTCCCCTTCATTTCTTCATGTAACTAAGACTTTTTATTGTTATATAACATTGTCATCACTTTCAAATTCATTTGTTAAAAGAACTTTTATTTCTAGCAGGTCTCTAGCTTTCTAGCTGATTATAAATTTCCTTTTCTTAGTGTGAAAGTTTAATTTCCATGTTATGTCTACTTTTTCACAACCACTAGCCGTTGATGTTGAATACAAAATAGTTGAGTATACCCTATTATTATGTTAAAAGTTAGGCTTCAATTTTTTTTTAAGAAGAGGATTCAAATAATTTCTTGTTCCAAAAATATATACCTCTCACTCTTTATATCCAGCCTTTTAACTCTTTTGGCCAAATATAAGAATATGGTCCAATCAGGGTTTGAAAAAATCGTAGATGCCATATTACTACAAATATTATTGCAGTTCCAAAAATATAAGTCGTATTCACTCTTCATATTTACGGTAGTTATAAAGAAATATTGTTCCGCACTATTTTCTTCTCTCCGCCACCGTTTATGTTTGGGTATATTAGTATGTTCGGGTATGATAATTATAATATGGCTCACAACCAAACCATGAACAATTATAAACAATTGTTCGGTCGCAGTCAGCGATGTTAGGTTTGTTAGTCCTGGCGATTCCGTTTTAAGAAAATCTGTTGAAGTGTGAAGATGGAGGTGATGGTGGAGGTAGCAGCACTCGCGGAAGGATATACGAAGAAAAAGGTTAGGATAGGACCATAATGTTAAATTGGTCTACTCTTTTTACTTGACTTGTCTTTCTGTAATCAGTGTTACTTAACTTATCCTTCCCAGGAACAGACCTGAACAACCCTAAATCTCCCTCCTTTCTTGTCTTCTTGAACAGTTTAGTAAGAGTTATCCTTAACCATATACCCCATAAAATTATTTTCAGACCAGGAAAGTCATCTACGTCATGTCGTGTACTGGTAGTGTTGAACCTGATGAATTATATTGAAGACTGCTTTCAACGAAGAAAGATTACAGACTGACTTTTGGTTCACTTACGCATTATGTGCAACAACCTAGCTAAGCAAAATTATAGTTCCAGTATAATTATAATAAAAATATTTTCAGAGAATAAATATAATTCCTTCCATGTGAAGAGTAAAGAAGTGAATTGACAATTAGACATATTTTGGAAAGAACACTGCATGACTCATATAGCTAAACCCACTTTCCTGGGATTTATCTGGATAGAAACCAAACACACACAACTTAACTGTAAAAGTGTCCTAAAGAGTTAAATGTTAGAATCAGAATACATAAAAAACTGATTGGGTGAGTGTGTGGAACCCAAGTCATGTAACTGTCTTTCACTGCTTCCCAGTGGCAGAATTTACCTGCCCTATCAGGACACACTTCTCATGCAAAGTGGACACAACATTGAATGAGAGATATAGAGGTATGTCTGGATTTTGAAAGTGGCAGATCCAGAGAGAATATCTATACTAAAGCTCAGAGATAGCTCTACCTGCAAGTAGTGGGAGTTAGTAAGCACATCGAAAAAATTCCTGCTAATGAAGGAAAGCAGGCACAAGTTCTTCCAAATGCCAGCCCATCAATGCCTCAAGTGTTCGTTTCTTCCTCTCATGAACCTTATCTTAGACTACCACTGTTCCTGCAACAACTCCATGTGTGTTCAGAGAGAGGGGGGAGGGACTGGGTTCAGTGGAGGTGGTGTCAGTTGTAAATAACATGGTGGTGGAAGGGTGGGCAATGGGATTGAAAGAGAGGTCATGAGATGGGGTAGGGGGTAAGAGGCAATTTGTTTTGGGTGTCAGAGATGTATTATTAAAGAAATAGGCTCTTTTAAACTTCGTTCATAAATAAAAAGAACTTTTCTGTTCTGTTTGTGGTGGCCTGAAACTCCTAGACAAAGCCGAACAAAGAAGGGATGAGGTAAGTTGAGTGATCTGTTGGTTTAGGGTAATAATATGGGGATTTCTGAAAATGTTATGTATGCAGTGTTTCTAACTGTAATCTAATGTGGAATTGGTAAATAGTATCCAATATTTTAAAATTGTCTGATGGGTTGAAGGAGAATTGGTGCTGGTTGAGATGGGTTATGAAGTGTGAATGTGTCGTATAGTGTTTCCAAGCATGAATATGTTCCCTCAATGTNCCCTTCTGGCCTGACATATATATATGGCATTGCAATCAGCGCAGGATAGGGAATAAATACCACTAAACAATGGAATGGAATCTTTTGTGTGTGAAAGAATGTTATGAAGAGACTTTGGAGTGTGAAATCTTATACATAAAAATTCAGCCTGCGTTTGTTTGTGTTCACAAAACTCAAATAGTAGTCAGTCGATTGACTTGAAATATTTACACAATGTTGCATTCAAATATATGCGTTTTTTTATGTACCTAATATATAGATGTCACACCTCTGACAGGTAAAAACATGCTTTTTTTGAAAATATATACAAGTGAAATACCACTTACGGACTGACTTATGAAATATAAGAAACTACAAAGCCTACAAACTGGAAATTTGGCAGATAGGTTCTTTTTAGGGTGTGGACATCTGCTAAGAAAGGAATTTACAAAAATCCACCCCTAATGGAGTGAAATGGGGGTTGGAATGATTTATATATGTATCTCACCATAACTCTAGAGTGCCTGGAGCAATTTCAATCAAACTTGATACACAGATGACTGACAATATGAAATAGCACTGTGGGGGTAAGACATCCCTTGCACCCCTATGGAGGGGATGACATGTAAAAATAATAGAGAAATTTGATATATTCAAAACCATACTTTTTGGTGCTGTTGAGATGGACAAGTGTGTCCCCAGTGCTTTGTATATTAACAATCAGTCCACATTACATATAATATACCCCTAACATCCCTGAGGTAGGAGTGGGAATGAAGGTCAGGTAAACATAATAAAAAGACAACCGATATTGTTGTTGATTATATCATGTTTGGGACCAATGATTTGAAGTGACACACTCATTTCCAGATAACTACACGATCACCACCTATAAGGAATAAACACCCTATGTGTCGGGGGTGAGAAGGAGTGAAATGTAAAAATAATCGAAAGTGACCGATATTAGTGTTTCAATCATAGTTTTCAGGGTTGCTGAAATTAGTAGTGACATTCACGATGACGTCAAAGTTCAGTCATAAACTCCAGCACCCCTAGAAGAGGGGATGCCATGAAAAAAATATAGAATGTGACATACCAGTGACGAGTCCCTAATTTTGTGAAATCCCGATATCGTGTAAGTCTGAACTCAGCCCTCATGAAACAAAAACACTACTTGGGTGGGGGTGGGGGGTTGAAAGGGGGTTTATAGATAGAAAAAGTTGAAAACTAATTTTGAAATATGAAAATGTAACGTAAAAAGACCAAGATGTTATTATAACGTAAAAAGACCAATATGTTTTTTGTTATTCTGAGATGAATAATCCTGTTTCCAATGACATTATGTACTTTACATACGACACCTCTGAAGCTGAATGTACTTTACATACGACACCTCAGATTATACAAAAATTCGCCCCTAAGGGGGTGCAATGGGAAATTGGTGTTTTCTAATATCTTTTTTATCAGCTATATCAATGAAACTGAGAGATTAATACACTCCAATACTATCAAACCTTCACCATTAATGGATAAAATTTTCACTGGATATCAATATGAGAAAGAATAAAGTTACAGACATATTACAAAATTCATGTGAGCAAAGCTGCAGGTACTCAGCTAGTGTTGTATGAAATCCATGTTTTTTAGGGTGTTTGCTGTTGTAAGGGAAATTTTACCTACATGTGGGAGAACATGTCTATGGGTTTTTTTTTGACTTTGATTGGTGGGGGGAGGGGAGAAGTTAATTTAGAAGTGAGTAGTGTTTTGGACTTCTTTTTAATCAACCCATCTGTTAGTGTGGTATTGTACCCATTACTGCTGGCGATGTTTTTTATGACTCTTGTGAACTTTCCAAAATGAATATCAGTTCGCTGATATATCGTTGATAGGATGGTGGTTTGTTTATTGCAGGATTTGGTGGGTTTGGAGGACTTGGAGCAAAACCTGCTGTTACTACTACTACTGGAGGATTTGGAGGTTTTAGTGGATTCGGCACATCCTCTGCCTTTGGATCAACGTTTGGAGGTACAGATTTACTTTTACAATTGTATGAATAAATTTCTTAAAGGTTGGTTGGATCATAATGATATATTTGACATTTTGTGGAAGTTTGTTATATAATGCAGTTGCTCTAAGGTATGGGTCTCTCTTAGTAGCAGATTTGCTAGTGTACACCCTGTGATAGTTTATAATGGTGTGTAAAGAAACTTCACTTTATGGATGAGGGTAACAAGAAATACTTTTTGAAATAGGAATTGAATGGCCACTTTCCTGTCTCAAACTTACTTGCTGGCAATATTTATAATCTGCTTACTATAACAGATATATTAATTTATACAAAAAACAATCAGTTTTAACAAATCACAGGTTTGAAGAAAATTTTGTGTGGTAATACCATCCCAATGGATGAAAAATCCAGAAATATAAATCATCTGTTTTTCTTTTTCATTTCAATTTAAATTTTGTCATATTTTTATTACTGTTATCAAAAATGTTGGATGAATTTAATAAAGACCCAATTTCCCATCAAAGAATGTAACACTTGAAATTAAGTCTTAGAGAAATATCAAGTGGTGCCAACTGTTGGGGCAACAGAAATTCATGTAACAAGGTAATATAGGGGAGGATTTCATATTTGACAATTGCTATAAATTGTAACTTTGGAATATCTCTCGTGTTCTCGATGAACCCCCACAAACATATGAAATAAACTAGCTACTGTAAGAAAATGTAAGAACATGAATCCAACAAAACAAGTTTAACATTTATTACTTTTTATATGCAGCTGAACGCAGAACAAAGTATAGTCATGATTGATTTTATGCATTTCTAAGTGAGTGTCATAATAGAATTGTTTTAGTACAATCACGATATCTGTAGTTAGTTGTCTGGTTGCATCAGGTTATCACAGTTTCTAAGTAATGTAGCTTTTCTGACTTACATGGGCATCAAACTCACGACTGGCAGAACAGGTACAGAAGCGATGTTGTTCGTGTCACAACTCGGGACGGAATGAATGAAGAGGACAGAATCAACAATTTTTAGTTGCCACGTAATTTAAGTCAATAACCTAGGTCTCCTGTATGGAGGATATTTAGGAAGCTGGCCTTGACTATTACTTAAATGTTATGGGATGTAGCAACATCTGCTACAGTAATCTATACTATATCTAAAACATTATTATACTCAATAGGTAATTTCTCAATATCTATTTGTAAGTTAAATGTATTATCATTGCATTTAATAAAAGATCTCAGAGACATCTTTTAAAGTAAAACTAACATTTTAAACTTTTTAAATATCTTTATAATGTATTTGTACCTGATGAAGACTTGTATCAAAGGTCAAAACATTGTTATGTTTTGAGTGTAATATGTGAAATATATGATGTGTCTGGTAAATTAGGCCATTATTATATTCATTGTTGGTAGATATCAGACATTTTTATGATAAAAGTTTTTTTTTTTTGTTGTTAATGAAATTGAAATGTATTTCTATTTTTCTTGTGTACATATTGGTTTTTGAATTTTTGTAGGTGTAGTACTTGCAACAATAAATTCAGTACATCATATAAATGTAATGAGAATTGTTAATTATTGAAAGGTTTTTATTTAAGCACTGCACCAACAACTAGCCAACTTTGATTATCGCATGGCAGGATTCTTTGGTGAAAATTTAAAAAATCACAAAAATTAAGTAAAAAGCTTTCAATACTAGACTATTCTCATTATTTTTCACACATATTGAATAAACCTCTGTCATTGAATTTCTAACTATGAGTATGGTATATGAAGCTAAGTGGCAATATTGAAACAAACTGTCCTAAATAAAATCTTAGATCTGAGTTGCCAATTGTCATTGTTTTTACCACATTTAATATTGATCTAAATATTTGTGTCTGTTTTACCATATTTACCCAAATATAGTCCCTCCTTTTTCTCAGAGAAAATCACTTAAAAATCTTGTGGTGGGAGGTACTATTTTAGGAGATTAGGACAGGGAAACTGCTTATTCAAGATTTTGAGAGAGATAACGAGTTAAGCGAACACAAGCCCTTTACATAACGTAACGCAAAGAACATCTATCGATGGTGGGATTTTATGCTCATTTGAAGTAGAAACCAAACTGGTCCATGTCATCTAGGAATGACCGATTTTTTCAAGAGACTGGGATTTTCTTTGACACTATGAATGTTGGGCGATCGACACTAACATGAAACTGCGAGACATATTTCTAAATAACGCTCAGACACATACAAGTAAAGTAGTGACAAGAGAATTCAAAGTAGAGTTAAATCCATGTGGATCTGGCGATCAAGGAAAGAAGTTGCACCAGTTAACTTTTCATTTTAAAGTCCTTTTGATCATACTTACCAGAGCCAACCATTTCAAATGGTTGGCTATATATTGTGGTATAAGTCCACAATATTGAACGAATATTTCCCTTCAGGAAGACTTTTTAAAAAGAGGATGATGACTATATTCAGGTAAATACAGTACTAAGAGTTGATGAGAACAGTCATGTTGTTTTGTTAACCTTATAATGCTATAGTAATTTTATTTAAAATTAGTTAATACTGTGTTTGAAATTTAATTATCGAAGGAAGGTACATTGAAATATTCCTTTTTATGTATTGATGCTTATTGACTTCATAAATGTGTATTTGTCTTCTCCATACATTCTTGTGTGTAATGAGTTGGAAATTACTTTGATATTGATCTCCTGTTTGTTTGTATGTACGAAGGTCTTGGTCAACAACAGCAGCAGCAACCTCAGCAGCAAGTCCAACCGCCCAATCGCTTGGAAACTCTGTATAATGCGGTATTCAACTGCAAAGTTTATGGAGATGAAAGGGATTCCACATTAGCTCGATGGAATTTGCTTCAGGCATTATGGGGAACTGGGAAAGGTAAGAAAATATTTTCATTAAAAAATTCAATAATTAAGTGAATTTTAGAGTTTGAATGTAAAATAGTCTGTGCTGATGTCAAGAGCAGTTTTTAAATATATGATCATTCTAAAAAAGAAGGAATATATTATAATAATAAGATATATAACATTTCTATAGACAGTGTCACCATGAGGTGAGATGTGTTCCGGGGCATCTAGCTCCCCATCCAGCTGCAGAAATTCCAATATTATTATGTCATATTCAATCCTTTCTTCCTGTTTTGGTATCAGGGTACATTTTCACCAAATTTCATCAATATCGTATTGGCTCTTGCAGATAGACTAACTCATTTTTTAATCTAATTATATTGATAAATATTTGTTGGTCACAATTGCATTACATCATGTGATATCCAGTTGCGTACATCAACATAATGTGGTCTAGAACAGCAGTCATTGCAAAGGCCCCATATTCAAGCAACACAATCTTGGTGATATACTATTGAAGATTGTGAAAAAATGTAAATGAAAATTTTAGTTGTATTTAAGGTATTATGTGTGTCAGAGCAACTAGGCTTAAGTACCCCCCCCCTCATGTTTTAAATGATAGTTATTGACTTTAAANGGCTTATATGGAGAAACTTTCGCAGGCTTATGTTTTTTTGATATTCTGTCAAAAGTTGGCATAGTGAAAAAAACTTACTAAAGCATAGCAAATGGAAATAGGAATGCAATGATGTTAACATTTTCATACCTTACAGGGCATTTACAAGAATAATTCACTGAAAACTGTGGAAAATACTGTTCTAATGGAAATGGCAGCTGTATCACGTGACTGAACACAATGCGACCTTTGTCAAAAAAGGAGTCAAATGACAGACTAAATTAATTATGTTTTAAAATCATAAAATAATTGTCCTCATCCAATATAATGAATTATTAATTAATATATTGGATTAAATAATATAATAATTAAATAACAATATAATGAATTATTAATTAATAAGAACTACTTGGGTGAATATTTTCAAGTTCCGTGAATAGTTGACAACTTGAATTATTATGTATTTTACTGTTGTAATGAATTAAATTAGTTGAAATTTACATTCTTATATTATTTTTGGTGACCCATTTGGAGGCCTTTTATAGGTTTAGTTTCGCTACAGGTGATATTCCGAGAAAAAGCTATCTGATGGGGTTATGCTTGATGTATTTATTTTGGACTGTCACAGAAGAACTTAGGACCTTCTATTCTCGAGATGGGTTTAAACATTGCGCGCCTTTCTCATGTACCTCATTTGTGAGTGAAACTCACCCTCATCATTACTGACTACACAACTTGCATCTATGGGAAAGTTGTGGAAGGATGAGCCTGGACGAGTGAGTGCAATCCAACTAAAACAACCACTCAATAACTATTATTTAGTTGACAGCCGTACTTTTGTATAACATTCTTTCTTTCATGTAGCCTTTGTATAACTACATTAACATAGAAGAAATTTTATCCAATTTACATAAGCAAAACAATCAGGAAATATGTGCCTTTTTAATAAAACATTGTTTTGCTTATGTTAATTGGATAAAATTTCTTCTATGTTAATGTAGTTATACAAAGGCTACATGAAAGAAAGAATGTTATACACAAGATGATTGCACTAAAAATATCTTCAATTAGTGGAAGATTTTCACTATCCATAGTTCAATGAAAATTTACACAGTCCACATCACTGAATAAGGATCCCAACATGTGAACATAGGTTTTTCATTAACACTTGGTCAGAGGTATTTCATACAGCATTTGATGAACAAAAACAATATTTTGAATGCATTTATTACTGTACAAACAGGATATTTTATTATCAAGCTATAACTTCTAGTTGCTGTGGAAGGTGCAACAAAAGTTGAAAAAAAGCAGTTAACTCTGTTAGATTTGTCATTTTCTTCTGTATGTACAAAGGAGAAAAAATTGGTTTTATTAAAGAATGATCATTTTTTAAAACCTGAAATGTTTGAAAAAACAAGATTTTTTTTACGGTTTTTGCCAATCAGTCAACTAAAAACAACTAAAAGAGTCGAAAATATCTTGAATGGTAACTGATGTGTTTGTAACAGAATGTATCAATTTCAAGCCTTTAAATGGAAAATATAATGAGTTATTAATTGTGTTAAAAAACATTGTGTCAAACAGCCAGACACATTATTAAGGAATAAAATTCTGTCAGAAAAATGCCTGCAGCACATTATCATTGAATTGAAACGTTCAAAACTTTTTATTGAGCCACCAGCAAGTGTTGAACAAAACTATTTTTTCAATAAACATCAAACTGTGCAGATGCATTGAAGGTAGAGTCACGTGTGCTATCATATGTATTCAGCCCGCTGACTGGATGCTTCATCTGAGAAAGTTATACCTGTCAGTGGAAAAATGCTGTATTTCTCTCGCATAATGACAAGAGATATTTGTCTTTGAAGCTCGGGCAAAGAGATGACTTTGTGAAAGGTTTATTCTCAGATCCATCAAAAATGTTTGACAAAATGTATTCTACAGTTACAATGATAAGCTCTAAAGCCCCACAAAAAAAAAAAAAAAAAA
>NNCF01128148.1:310996-381911 GCA_002313205.1 Laupala kohalensis | reverse complement strand
AAAAAAAAAAAAAAAAATTCTACGGTTGTCACGTGTTGTCAACAATTATTTGAATGTTGATGCTCTTAATTAATGGAAAAAGTGACAGAATGTTGTGACAAAAATTGAAGGAAAGAGGGAAAAGAATATTCTCGGTTAGGTAAATTTTTAAATATTGCAGGTTACTTATTTCTCAAAAATTAACAGGATAGGTGTGGCCAGTCTGGCGAGCTGTTTCACTGTGTTTGTATTAAATCTTTCACACACCAATTCACTCAATGTACCTATTGAGGAATATAGTTGAAGAAGGGACAGTAATGTTCTGCTTAAAAAGCTCTATGGTTGGAAACATAAAGGATTGTTGCTTCAACTGGTCTCAGAGACTATTTTATAAACATTTCTGTGTTTATAATCATGGCACTCCTAGGATTTTTCACTAAGGTTATATTTGTGTCTTTTGTTACTACTGATTACATTATTAGAAAATAATTTTCTTTTTCATCTTTTTGTTCTTATGTATTTGGTTTTTATAGTATACTCATAATCTGAAATTTAAAAAATTTGAGTATACATTGGAGAAAACACTCTAAGAAAATCCTTATATTGCATTGAGTTAAATTGCAAATAATATCTTTTATTATCAAAAATAAATTTATTCTCAATTCTTAGTTTTGTAATATATTTTTTTAATGAATTTATAAGTATAATATTATTGTACTATTGTATTATTTAACTCAGGAAAATCTTGTTTCTTAATGTTTTTGCAGTAGGTCCAAAGAATGTGACTAAATTGAAGGGAAAACAATGAAGAAAAGAAGACAGTATGAAGACGGGAGGGCAACAAATTGAACATGTTTTGCAGATGCATTATAAAAATATAATATACTTAGGATTAAATTTGAAGATTGATAATGCAGTTTTTGTTAAATAACTATTCTTTTATTTCTTTTCTACACAAGTTTATAATGCTGGGAGTTGGAGTGTGTTTGTGTATCTACTGCATAGCGTAAGGACGGTTTGACTATAGGCATTGAAATTTTGGAAATCACAGTACACAGAAAATTTATGAAAAGACCTAGTGCTTCAAAGTTTGATTTGGATAAGTTTTTTTTTACAGTTAAAGATAATTCAATCTCCCCAAGCACAGAGACTTTAATGCACAGAGCTTCAAAATTTAGCCTACTTTTCCTTCAGGGTTGGTTGTCTAGGGTTGAACTGGCGAACTATTTTTCCAAATTCAAATTAAATCTTTATTTAATTTTTAAATGTTTGTTGCTGTTAACAGCATAATGATGAGATTGAAACAGCTTCAAAGTTTGGTATACCCATTCCTCAGAGTGGGTTCTACTTCAGCACAGCTGTTCTTTTGAAATTCAAATTTGAGTTTTTTATTGAACGTTAAATGTTCATTACTTTTTTTTCCTAGTGCACTTTTAAGACATATTGCTCAAAAATTTGGCATACATATTCTCATAACATCAGAATATATTTTTTAATTAAATTTTTAAAATACCTCTTGCGCGTGTGTGTGTGTGTGTGTGTGTGCGCGCGCATGTATGCATGCGTGCATGTCTGTGGCGCACACGTGCCAGCCACATAAGAATGACTTAGAACCTCGAAATTTCGTACAAATGTTCTTCAGGGCGGGTCTGTATTTAATATAACTTTTTTCAAATTTTGATTTTAAATACATCAAAAAGATTTAGAAAGAATAGTTGTACAAAACTCTATATGTTCACTTATATATTTACAATTTAATGTAAATCTTTTGATATTTGTAGTTATGTAGTTTTGTATTCTTATTTTAGTGGGGTGCATATGATTTTGCTCTTAGGGAGCAGAAATGTTACACCTGCCCTTGATGGGAATGGATGTGATTGTCCATTATATCTGCCTCTTCAGTGGAGGGTAGCATGAATATTAATTACGGCTCCCCTTTACCACACATTTCTTGTACATTGATATTCAAAGAATTCTTTATTGTTTTGTGAGCTTGCTGGTTCCAGCAATGGGTCATATTAAATCTTAAACTTCCTTCACATGTATATTGCTGCATCTGTTAAAAATTCTCATACTTTTCTCTGCTCTGATGTATTCTTTATTTAATCAGCATGTGCTTTCATTATCAAATCTTTGTTTTAGGGTACTACTCTCCTACTGAACATCCTCATGAATTTGATTTACAGAATCCACTTTGTCGTTTTAAAGCCATTGGATACAGTTGTATCCCAGTATCAGACAATAAGGAAGGTCTTGTTGCTATATCCTTCAATAAGAAGGAAGAGGAAATAAAGTAAGCTGATCCTTCTTTTTTTTCACTTAAACATTAATAAATATTTTACTAGTTGTTTCCTTATTTTACAACACTTTGTTTCTGCAACTCTTGTTATACTTGCACTAGTTTCAGTGGATTGAGTTGAAATCTATTAAATTAACTAATCTTGGTGAGGTGGAAAAGGAACACAAAGTTATGCCACTTGATCTAAAGCAGGCCATTCAAAAAGTCTCCTGACATGGACGAATTTCTTACAGACATTTATGAGCGCTTTCGTTATTTACTTTAATTTCACAGACCTGAAAAAAAAAAAAATTTTTTTTGAAAATGTTTTGGTTTTGTCAACTAATTTTTATGACTTTTTTTTTCTAAAAATGACATTAGTTTTTTGTTCAACATAAGGCTACCTCACAAAAACTTTGAAAATTAATAAAAATACACAATTTTAAACAAAGAGCAATTTATTTGGTATTTCAATACAAAAGATGCGAGTAAAGTAAATTTTAAAGTGTGTTTACAAAATGGTGTGTAAACACATGTCAAAAATCCTTGTTGACTCATTATCGGTTTTCCTCACACCATTTTTTCTTTCATAAATTTTCTGAGAATCGACTTTTCTGTATCCAACAGCAATTATCTAACACCTGGACATTTCAACCTTCCTTGGTATTGTCTCTCCATCTTTCTTATGCCTTGACGTATCTCCTATTCCTTACTAACTGCATCAATATTTTCTAAACAGTAGTCCAAACTAGTGTGTAAAAAGTGTACACTCAAGCCCATGTTACTATCCAACCTTTTGAACTCATCAAGTATACCTCTAACAATATTTTTATTGTTTTGTTCTTTCTTTTTCCCCAGAAAGTCAGTTCCAACAAGTTTTAAAGCTTTCTAGGCCTATTTTTCATTTTCTTCAGTTCCTCAAAATTTGTCTTTTGTAAGTTTTCTTATATTTGTTGCAATCAAAACACCCTCGTTCATTATGCATCGTGTAAACCTTGTCCAGTTTAGATTGAGATTAAACAGGATTACCTTGTATGGAAGTGATCTAGTTTGAAGTGGACTGGATTGTACATGTATTTTACTCTTGTGAAATATTTACCAGATTAAACCACTACCACTGTTTCAAATAAGTATTTTTACTTGCAAATACAAAGAAAATTTATAATATTTTTACTAAGCTTTATAACTTACTCTTTTGTTTATTTAGCAAAATATTCTGAAATAAGATACAACATTTGAGAGAAAACCTTACATGAAGGAATTTTTGTTACCACCATATAGCGCTATAGCATCTATAAAAATCACTTGTAACTTTAACTCATTAACGCCCAAATTATTTTTTTATCCTTAATTTGCTTAATATCTCTACAGTTAGTCCACCCCCCCCCGCCGCCGCAGGGGACTTAATCTATTAAGTCCGTGTTTGGCAAACATCGGGCCCCGAGCTGAGTCTGGCATTACTTCCACTTACTTGTGGAAGGCTCCTTCCTTTCTCTTTCCTGACCTTCCTTGGTCACTTCTTGTATTTTTGGATCCTGACGCTATTAGGGCTAGGGTATCTTTCATTTCCTCATTTTTTTGTCCTCAATGTTTTGATTTTTGGTTTTGAGATGTTTTTGTATATTGTAATTCAGGAGAGTTTTTAGTGGGTATGGTTGGGTCATTTGACGAGTCCCTCATGCGGGGAGAGTCATGTTGGCTCTCCCTAGTGCATAACTGAATTTTCCCTACCTGTACAAGTTTTTAGGGCTCCAATGACCTTTCATGTCGACAAGACGTAACCCCCACCCCCCAAAAAAAAAAGTTAGTCATAGGAAGTTGTAGGATGATGAAATAAAAAATCATTTTTGTTTTGTTTATTGATAATAAGCTGATCTATAAATAGATCGCTGGGCAGGTCATGATGCATTGGTATACAACACGCCACACACCAAACTTCTTTATTTTACAGTAAAATTATTATAATAATGCACTGTATTGTTATATAACTTTATTTCTCTTTCTGTTGAAAATTATATTTTTGTACAAATTGTGACCTTGTTCAAAACATTTTTGACACAGTAATATTGCATTTTGACAGAATGTCAGAGGTCATCCTGGACTGTTTTGAAATGGGCAGCGTCTTTGACCCTTCCTTTTCCCTATGTAATGGTCCTTTCCATTGTAGCACATGTCTAAATGCACATATCTTTGAGATGTCAAGGGTGGGTGTCGTGTAATTCGATGAACATACACAAATCTTTCATGCTATCATCTCAATTACTGACCATAATCTTACTCCATTGTATGAGAGGTTTCGGATTGCAAACTTAGAACAGAGATTATCTTTGCGTTTAAGATTCTAAATGGCCTGATTGTTTCCAGTGTGATTCTTGGACAATTTCGACTTTTATGTACTTCCATGGACTCTACATCACAATAATAATTGTTTTCAGATTGCTATAACTCATCAAGGTGATATACAATCAATAATTAATAGACTATCATTGCTGTGTAATAATAATTCAGACTGGTTTGAGTTTACAGAAACTTCTTTATTTTGTTTCAAAATTATTATTGATATATGAGTGAATATTGTTAATAAATTGATAAAATATTTATTTTATTTTACTAATTATAAGGGTTGATGAAAAAAAAAAAAATTACTTGTGTTCTGACTTCTCCACAGTGCAAATCAAAATTTTTGTAACATCCTTTAGTACCACAGGGAACCCATGGCTTGTAACTGAATCTAATCAACTTCCCTTTTATTTTTACATGTTTTTGCGATTTGAGACCATAATATTCACAATCGTTTCGTTGACCAAGAAATTCTGTTCGAAAATTGCAAATCACTGAAATGAGGCAGAAAGGTGAAGAATTCCAAGAAATAATCTATGTTCATCTGGATTGAAAGTTCAATCTCGGTAATTCTTTGATGCAGTACCATAGTAAACTTATTCTAATAAAATATACTCCAGATGTCCCAGAGGATCATCTCCGTTAGTTGCAATGTAGTTCAAACCTTCAGTTTTTCCAGTTTCGAGCTCGATTTTTGTAAGAGATATGGTAATTCAGTTTATTTCGTTTTATTTAGTCTTTCTCCAAATAGTCTGAAAAACGATACATCAAAAATGAATAAGAAAATCTATGAGCATGTATCTTATTGAATGTAAATATAGTGCATAAACTTAAGTTGTTGTTTTTTTTCATTTTGAGCAATGAACTTCTGAAGAAACTGGAACATCGTTGTCAATTGAACAAACTAAGCATCATCATCCGTCACCGCAAATAATAAAATAAAGTGACCTTACTAATGCAAAGAGATGCAAATAAAAAAGGTCTTCTCATATATATTTATATGGAAAATGTTTGCAAAGAAAATACACTAAAAACAATTAACACAAAACAACCGCCCTATGACTCTTTTCTACATACATCAACTGCGAGCGACAACGCTCCTCAAGTTCGCTATACCTGAAGCGCAGAGTGCCCAGTGATGTGTAAATAGATCAGTTTTTGGAAAGATATCTCGGGTACCATTTCGCTAAATCACTCCCTTGTATAGCGAAGTGTAACATTTAACAATATTCACAAGACCAAAATTCTTAAAATGAAAAGTTTTACTAACTCAGCTCATGTAAACATAGAACTCTGCGCAAAGAACCTGATGAAGATTTGATTATTTTGTTTCTTTAGGATCAATAATCATATTAAAACATATGTAATGATTCCTACGTATCTATCAACCTTCAAAATACTTAGAATACAAGTTCATATTTTTTAAAGTTTACTTAGTTGTAAGAAATATAAGATCATTCTGTCTGATCTATAAATAGATTGCTGGGCGTTAAGGGGTTAAGAAAAATTTCACACTGGCTTGTTACGCCATAGCAACAGTGGACTTCACCAGTCGTTCTCACTTTTAGTGCCAAGAATAGTCTCATCATAGAAATTGAGTTATGAGGAATTGAAGAGGTAGCGAGGGAAGGTGAGAGGACAAATAAAACTATGGAAGGGGTGATGTCTGGGAGGGGGCTAGGAGAGCCCAATCAAGTTCAAAGAAGCATTCTACGGACTTGGGGTAAGGTAATGAGTAGCTTAGAGTTAATCAGTGTCTCAACAAAGACTTCCTCGTGTGTGCTCCGGCTCTTACTTTTATGGAGTTTCCTGCTGACTATGTTTTCTTTTTCCACTTGTATAAGTATTTAGAGTTACGAGCAACCTGCCTGCTTGCTTGCGATAATCTTTTGGTTTAAGATATTGCAATACACACGTGTGAGTGAAACAACAAACAAACAATTTCACATATTTTAAAAAATATGAAGGGGAAATTTTTATGAAATACTTATGAATGTGTTTGGGGACAGCTATACTGACTTATGTATTATTTTCTAACATATATAACATGTTACCTTTTTTTTTTCATGTCAATTATCAACCTCAAAAGGATAAGAAAGCTACACTTTTTGTAGGATGCGTCACTTTTTATGCATGTGCCTCCCACCCCCCTCCAATATAGTTTACAATTTCCTTTGTCTGCTTTTATCAACATTTCAGCTGTAAGTGCTCATAATGAACTGAGAAAAAGTGTATTATTTTTCAAGTGTGTTTTGCTTGAATTTTTCAGATCACAACAAAATCAACTGGTAACTAGTTTAAATACAGTCCTGGGAAATAAGCCAAATCTTACTCTGACCATTGAGACTATTCGTCCAACATCTGAGATGAAAACACAAGTTATCATGTATGTCCAGGAAAAGGGAGTTAATAGTAAGGAAAATGTTTTAAATATATTTTTTACCTTTAAGTTTATTGCTGATGTGTGCACCTAACCCTGATTGCATTAGTTGATCTAGCACAATTTCTCCTGTTCCTTCTTTGGGTGTGTTTTATTTCTGTTTAGTCCTTGTCTTGCTTAGTTAGCCCACGAAAAATGGAGAGAGAAAAGGCGAAGTTCAACTAAAATTCACAAAGAGATTAAATTCGGTATACACCTTAAGGTCATCATTTCAAATAAAATATCAAAAGTCCTCATTGATCCCACTTGTGCTAAACATTTTATTTGAGGTCAAAGGTCACAAAAAATTGTTTTTTGAGAATATCTCTTCAGCCGTGTATTTAAATGTGAAAATATTTTTTATAAATTTTATAAATTATAAAATTGCCTACAAAAAATGTTTTTCCTGCAAAGCATATTTGCAAGTTAGCGCAGTTTAAAAAACGATGAATACTGGGTTGTGCCCACAAGTGCGAGAACATGCATTCAGACTCTCACTCTGCAAATTTAATATGCATTTTCCTTTCTAATTTAGATGCATTTTTATAGTACTTACATAGTAAATAACAAGAAGACTTTGTTTTGCATTTAAATGTTTATTTTTAGAATTTGCATATGTATGTTTATAGATAAATATCTTTTAATAAAAAAAAATGAATATAGTTGATGATGGTGCTTATAATATATTTTCTAACAAACGATTTTTAAAAATTTTAAAAAGGAACAACAAAGTATAAAGAGTAATAACAACTCAAGTTTTACAATTAATCTAGTATGGCAATGTTTTGTTCTGTCACGTAATTTGCATCCTGTGATCTGATAAATGTGGTTCTGGTGTGAAATTTACTTTAAAATTATGCAATAATCGTACTCCTTTCCACGCAACCTACGAGGTAGAATACTCTGCACTTTTTTTTCTCTTCGTGGTATCCCCTGAAGGCATAATCCTGTCTGTTCGAATCAAAGAAATATTGACCAGTTGTACATTCTTCACCACTTCGTTTTGTGAACAAGTGCCTGGTGTACTAGCTAAGGGACATGAATGATCTCAAATTAAATTTCGGTGGGTAGTTCTGAGTGATTCTTTGTAGTGAATGGAGGTGTATTTGCTGAGTGGATGTTTATTGAAATTATTCTTTGTTCTGAGATTGTGTTGTAAATGTTGTTTTGTAAAATACCACAAGATATCTTCATTTGTCTGTAACCTTTGTCAGAAGGTGAAATTGTATTAGAACGAGGAATGAAGACATAGTTTCCAGCAATAAAAGAAGTGAAGACATACTCAATAAACATTTTGTGACTTTTAGACAATAAACATTTTGTGACTATTCATATTGAATGTCATACATGGAACACTTGTAAGAGTAGCATCGTTGCAGCTGTAAGACAAATAGATACAGGAAAAGACAATACAACCCACCTGATGAATGAAGAGATATCAGATCCTCGTTCCCCGGAGAATTAGAGATCCCCGCTCACATTAATTTTGTTATAACTGCAAACTTTATTCTTTCTCACATTCCATTGATATCCAGTGAAAATGTTATGCATTAATGTCTGTGAATTAATAGTATATGTGTGTGTATCCTCAATCACTTATTTTCACTGATGTAATTAAAACGTTTTTGGACAACATCAATTTCACTCCCATATAGGGTGGATTTTCATAAAATCATTCCCTAGCAGACATTTTCAATAGTTCTTTGTGTCACAATCTTCCCAATCCCCACAAAGGGTGCATAATGTCATCAGAAAGATTGTTCAGAATACACAAATACTGTGTACTCTACACCAATATCGGTTTTTTACGTCTCACCCTACTGACTCCCAGCCCTACTGAGGATATTATGCCCCTTTGTGAACTAAACTTGAACTTAATGACATTTGACAAATCTTTTCAACTCTGTAACTATGGATCTGATGCAATTTTCATTTTCTTATGTTTAAAATAAGTTTTCAATTATCCATTAACCTATATTCACCCCTCACCCCCACCCAAGTGGTGCTAGTATAGTTTTCTTTCATGAGGGTTGAATTTACACTTTCACTATCAACTCAGTGACACTGAAAATGTGGACTTGTCGCTGGTATCTGTCATGTGCGATATGTTTTAATGGCATCCCCTTCCCTTGGGTTTATACAGGATGATGTGGCCTTAAACATCTTTGGGAATGCCACTAATAATTTCAGCGACCCTTAAAATTATGAAAGAAAAGTGCGTGCCACTTGAGATTCTAAGAATTTTGATGAAGTATTATTATTTAGTTTATTTACTGTAAAATTGAAATACTGGGCAACTGTTCTATATACTATCAACTGGTTCTCTTTGGATCTACAGGTGCACCTACTGGATTATATTTTTATTTTAATTTAGCATTTTCCAAATGTGTTGTCAGGTGATACTGCTTACATCAGTATACATTAGAAATATCAGAAAGGGACATTTATCAAAGAAATATACATTAATTAATTATCAAACTAAAGTACACTGTAAATTTAAAGTTTTGGAGGTCAGTAATTGAAACAAGTACTTCATTCAATGTTTCCAATTATTTCAATGTCTATTATATATATTTTTTCTTTCAATATATATTTCAATCTTTCTCTCTCTCCCCCTCCCCCAGGGGACTTACATCTAGTAAGTACATGTCTGGCGAACACAGGGCCCCGAGCTGAATCTGGCATTACTTCCACTTACTTGTGCTAGGCTCCTTCCTTTCTCTTCCCTGACCTTCCTTGGTCACCTCTTGTTCTTTTCGATCCTGACGCTAGGGTACTTTTTATTTCCTCTTCTTCTTTTTTAATTTTATTTTTGTAATGATGTGTGTAATGTTTTGAGATGTATTTGAGTTGTAATTCAGGAGGGTTTTTAGTGGGTATGGTTGAGTCATTCGGCGAGAACCACACGCGGGGAGAGTCATTTTGGCTCTCCTTAGTGCGTAACTGCATTTTCTCTTCCTGTACAGAATTTTAGGTCTCTAATGACCTAGATGTCGACGAGCTGTAAAGCCCCACAAAAAAATCTCTCTCTCTCTCTCTCTCAATATTCCAAATAGACAATTCTTGTGTGGTGTGTGTGTGCGTGCGCTCAAACACGTGCATGCCTACTGAACAAAGCAAAGAAATATGGAACTTAAGTGGTCATGATTTTTTTTGTGGGGCGTTAGGGCTCGTCAACGGCAAGGAGTGGTCATGAATATTAGGATGTAGATGTGTTCGCTATTTTTTGACAAGGAAGTGATAGATAAACTGAATGAAGCAAAATTGTGAAGTTTTTTTTTTCATGTACAATTTAATATAATTAGACATTTAAAGAATTTACGTATTTGTGTTGACAATCTTACATCTTGTTGCTGACATGTAATTCATTGATAATTATTTCTTTAAATAGATTCCTTAAGGCGGATTCCAGCTACTGAATTGGCATCTTATTTATTGCAGCCAATGCCAAAGCAGCATTTAACTCAATTGGGTGTAGATAATGTTTATCCACAGGTGAGAAAAAGCTTTTGCCTTTAGTTCAAATCATTTGATTTAAGGGTTAGTTATAGACCATTACATTTACATTAGATATATTTATTTCTGTTTATAAAAACCCTTTTATTATATCTATTCCTCTGGTCTACTCTTGGATGGAATTTTGTTGTTGAATCTTCACAGACTAATTGATGTGTTAGCAAGTTGAAATTTTGCCCATGTATTTTAATATGGATTCGGTGATTATTGCTCAGATGGCAATGATGTGCATTTTAAACAGTATAGACACATGATTTTTAATTAATTGTATAAAAAAGATAAAGTTCATACCAATGTATTACCAAGCATGTAAATATGTTGATAAAAATGAATTAAAACTATAAAAATTCCACACCGGGAGCTCGTTTCACAAAAGTACAAGTTTGTAAGTGACGAGTAAATATTCACAAGCTTGTAAAAATATCCAGTTATTAGCATTTCACGGTAGGTACACTTTTAAACTTGTAATTACACGTGAATTCTTACAATTTACTTGTAATCCACCAACATTGTTAGGTTACTCACAATTGTAGCTGACAAACTTGTAAAATAAACTTGTTACCAAATAAGAATTTCTTGCCTAGTTACAAATGTAGGTTAACTGTGTTACAAGTGTTATTTTATTAATATGAGGTGGTCAAAGTATTCCTTGGAAGATGAAGATGAGCTATTCATTCATGTACAATGATATAGGAAAACATTCAGGGAAGGAAAGAGTGAACTTTACATTTGTGTCGGTGTACGAATTTAACAAACGCTTTAGAATGACGTCTGTAAAGCTGGAAGAAAAAGAGAGATGTATTACAAAATCTTATTGTAAGAAAAGAACCGTATTTATTATACTATATATTTTAATTTAGTTACTCATCATTATTTTAGCTCAGTTATTATTATGTAGTTTGGAAAGTCATTGTTGATAAGCTTGAAATGTTTTTAATAATACATAAAAAAAAAAAAAAAAACCCATCACTTCCTGTACTATGTCTAAAAAAAATTAGTGTGCTAATAAATGTTTTAGAAATACAAAATTTGACATGACGTAATGCAGAATCAAATGAGAAAGAGTAGACTGTCCACCAATACTTGTTACTGACAAGTCTGAAGGCACTACACTTGTTACTGACAAATTACCGAAATCTTGGTGAAATGATTATAACTAACTACTTGTTATTACAAGTATTGTTATTACAATTACTTTTGTGAAACGAGCCTCAGGAATCGAACCAAGGATCCTGTGGTTACCAAGTCAGTGTAACATCCATTAAGCAACAGGGTAACCTGGATCAGTTTGGAAGTGAAATATATGTATGTAGCTATTTATTAACTGCATTGTCAGTATTGGTCATGTAATTTTCTGGGTTTTCTCCCTATCGAAACTTGGGGGCATAATTTGAGTTTTTATCAATGTGTCTCTCAGTAGAAGGCAGACAGTAAATAAAGTTTTGAAACATCTTTGATTCACATGAGATATGAATGAAAAGCTTCTTCTTATATTTTCTTTGAGAAAAATAAAGGTATCAAAGGTGAAAAATAGATTAAACTAAAATGAAATTGATTGGTAATTTCAGATAATGTGACTTGGTCTCTTGATAGAATTCTTTTAGATTGTGAAATGGTCGATCAATTAACCAGTTCTTCAGCACATTTTTAAAGGGTACCCTTGGTTAAGATGGGTAAAATATCCTTATTTTTGGATAATTGAAGAACTGAATTAATGAGTTGTGTAGGTCTAAGAACTTGTGTTTCCACACTTCGTTATGTAATGTCTCATGTTATCTTGTATGCTGGCTCCTCTATGTAGATTTCACTGAAGCACATAGGATAATACTTCCCTCAAATATAGTGCAGGACTTGTCTTTATTTTGTAATTTTTGGAAGCTTATCTGCTACTATCTTTTGGACCTAGACCTGTAAGAATTCCAATGACTCTTTTCTACTGGAGAAAAATGGGTTCAATGTTGCTCAATGTAGGAACTTCCTTAATTGGCAATCCATATCTCATGTCAGGCTTGGGGGCATAATATGCTTATATGCAGTTTCTATGCCGTAGACTTATGTTATTTGCTTACAAGTGGATTCCATGATGATGGATTTCTCTCCTCAATTATTCCTAAAAATTGACTCTTCAACTCTGTTGACATTCGGCATACCTGCTCTGTTTGTCGTTGAAGGGCAAAGGGGCATACCTCTGTTTATTGGAAGTGGCTTTCAACTTTATCTGTATGTGTTTGCCTGTCCTTTATCTGTGAATGCCATTTCAACTATATTTGTTTTCCCTTAATGGCTCATTTTTACATTTTTTAACGTTTCATTTGGTTATACCATTTTTTGTGAAACAACGTATAACATTACAATGATGACAAACAATTATTGGCAAAAAAGCACTCCAACATTTCATATCTGTATTCAAAACAATGGCAATTTTGTTATGTTTAAGGTTTAAGGTTGTACCTCTCAAACTTTGCTCACCCTTTATGTTTTAGTAAAAGCATTGTAATAGTATATCTGCAGTTAGATCTAACAAACTTTGTAATTTCACATAGGCTTGTTTCTGTTGTATTTTATTGAGCTTTTGCTTCTAATCTTACTTGGTACAATAGTTATAAATACGTGTTGATCCTGACTTTGTTCAAAGTTAGAGTATAGTTCGTTTGATATATTTCCATGTAAAAGAAGAACTAAAGCTCCTTCTATGGTACACATCCAAATTTCTGAAGTTTGGTTTACTCGAATGTATGCGTTTGGAAGCTGTTTGGCATGAGACAGAGGCTTACACAAATAGGACGGAGTATGTAACCAAATACAAAAATGCTGCATACAGGAATGAGCTCGCATTGGCAATAAATCGAGTTTCTCACACTGATTTCAAGTGCTCACATGATCTTCAGACACTACAAAAAATTCCTTAAAAAACAGAGGGAAAGTAAAATATAATTGTATTATTATACAGAAAAGAACATTAGCGTGAAAAAGGGAGCGTGGTTCACAGGGTGCGTGGACATGTAAACCATCGGTTTGGGCATTTAAATTCATCACAGGCAAATCATACTCTGGGACATAAATCTACGAAGTGCAATTGTATTTATAGTGATACAATTGCACTTGGTAGATTTACGTCCCAGATTCTATTATATACAGTGCAAAATAAATTTGAGGAAATTGTTACCTTTAATGGGTTTGCTATGTGGTCAATTTTTGATATGAAGGGATACAAAAACCCTGAGGGAAATCCAATTTTCACAAGTGCCTCCCTTTAAAGCTACTACATCTTTTGTCCAGTTATCTCAGTTATATATGTATGAATATATACACACACGACTTTTTTAATGACGATTCTTCACTTTTGAAGAATAATGTATGAATTATTAATAATTTCCTTTTATGAAATTATTATTATTATTTTTAAAAGATTTCACCTGCTAGAATGTTTGTTTCTTGATTGTTAGAGAAGTTTTTGTGTGCATGTTCATGTTGTGCGATTATAGACAGGGAAAATTAATCTGTTGGTCAGGTAAAGTTATGGAAAAATCAGGGAATTTTGGGATCAAGAATCACTAACCACCCTGTAATAATTACTTTATATCATATATATTGGCAAAAAAAAAATTTATAATAGTTTGTTAGTGTATATTGGCATATTTTCATAGATATTTTTAATTTATTAAAAAATTTACAAAACTGATTTTGTGTAATTTTCAATTTTAAAAAATTGCAAATATAATTTACTTAAAATGATGTAAAATGATTTAACTAAAGTAAAGAAGAGAAAAGTTATAGTTGCTGTATTTATATTATTTATATATTAAAATATGTTGATCTAGGAGTTAATTGTATTCTTCAGAACTCAGGAAATCATCTCCTTTCTTGTTCTGTAGATTGCTGTTGGATACTTTGGATTGTATTGAGAGATAGCTGATATAAAATATAAACTTATTGTCAAAAATGCAGTACAAACTGCTTATGACCACGTGGAGGACAATAAACTAATTTACTCTCCCTAAGCAAGCTAGGGACCATCCCANACTAATTTACTCTCCCTAAGCAAGCTAGGGACCATCCCACCAATTCCGATCAAGGGCCCTAAGGCAGAGGCAGATTGAAAAATTTCAGAAAAAATTCCTAGATAAGATAAAAAGTTAGCCATGAATTATAATACTAATATGAGTTATAATAGAATATCAACATGTTTGTAATTTAACACACAAAAATTATTTTACATGTACGAATTATTACCGAACTATAGATTATTCTGAGTATACAGTTTACAAATCATAAGAATTGAAATAACACTAAATTCACAATTTCTTGTTTCAATAAACGCGCCCCTAGACAAAAGCCTAGAGAACCTGTATAAAAAAATCCGTCTCTACACGAAGGAAAACCGGAGAAAAACCTGGGCCAGGATGAGGCGACAGAATTAATGTATACAACCATGTCAAAGTTGAGTACGTATAAAGCTAAATTAATATCAAATTAAGACACAACACAATCATGCAAGAAAATAGTTTTTGAAATTGTTATATTATTTTAAAAGTATTACAGCAATGGCATGATAAAGTACACGATAGATTTAATTTTTATTAAAGCAATAAATTCTTTTTGTTCTATGTCATGAAAACTGTCCATTAAGGAAAAAATGATTGATGATGATGAATTTCAGAAACCCTTGGCAATTGTTGCAAATCGCCAAAGAAAAATCTATCCAGCTCTCATTGCACAATATTCAAATAGTATTGAAAATGTTCACTAAAGAAAAAAGAATTTCACTTAATAACTCAATTTATCTCAAAGTACTACAAAACTTAGTAAACGCTTAGGAAGCTGTCCATAAGTATAGTATACATTTATTTCTAAAACATTACAAACTCTAAAAACTGTAATTTAAGGACTTCTGCAAACATACAAACCTTACCTCAATTGGCGGTAGCAGACGCCAGATTTAACCAATTTTCCTGACTCGTACAAGTTGTTAGACGCGTCAGTTAATGAGCTATTTTGGGATATAAAATTTGATTTTTTTCCTTCTTGATCGGGTTTTGGCCTCTAATACTCCAGTGTGCGCCGTGCCATCAATGATGTCATTACACTACTGTTTATATTAGAATTTCCCACTAGACATTATCACATGTACTTATCTTCTAACACTCCATGCCTTTTCTTGTCTTTCTTCGTCTTGAGTCCCTTATTCAGTCGTCTCTCATTAGGTTCATCCTCACGCCCGGTGAGGCCAGAAAAATTTGTAGCTTTTCACATGAATGTCGCAGTTCATATTGCTATGACTACTGAAAAAAGAACCTTCTTTCCTATATCCACCTCCTAGTATCAATAACTGTAACTATTACTAACAACTCCTACTAACCCCTCTATGTGGACCAAGTTGTTGGTAAGCGGCCCACCCATTCACAATAGCCTACCACCCAAATACTGCCTTGTATCGCTGTAAGCTTCAATAACACACTACATTTTCCATTGTACAAATACTACAATAAGAAATACGAAATCCTCTCCACCTATTTTTGTGGGGCATTAGGGTTCTTCAACGGCAAGGTTCCTCTCCTCCTATAATTGGAATCAGATAAATGTATGTGTACACTTGTATGAGCGACTTTTCTGAGATACATCAATTTGTATGAACTAGTGCCATATAGTTACTCTTTGACATGTCGCGAAACAGCACATCAGACAAATCACGTTACATTTTGTGTGAGCTTCATTCATGTCCACCATACAAGTCGCAAACGCTTGGGCGCAGCACCCATTGCCACTAAGCGATCAGCTGAGTTCTTTGTAGGTTATATCGTTTTCACACGTTTTTCTCATAGTCTATTCACCTGTAATCTTAAATGTTGAGTAGTGCATATTGTATTAAGTAGTTTAGAATAGATTATTTCTTTAATTGATTAGTTTGTATTCTTCCCTCGCGATACAACAAGAATTTCTTATACAAATCGCAAGGTGTATACGCTGGCGTATAAATGTATGAGATAGAAGTGTATGAGCTCATACAAATAGTTAACCTTCGAAAAGTTGCGTCTACAAATATCTCATACATGTATGAGCGACTTTTAAACATACCTTAACTCTGCTTCGAAGTAATGTAAACTAAGAAAAACTAACATGAACGGAAAGGCACATACTTCATTTATTGTACAGTAAATCACTTTATTGTTCTCCACATACGTTGTAATTTTACTTGGTTGGTTACCGCTTTTGTGACAAATTATTTATTTAATTATTTACTTCCAGTTTGAGGTTCGTACAGTGTGGCCAACGAAATTATTCTCCATAGATCCATGAAGAGAATGATAATTATTTTGTGTTCGTCGCGTTTACGTGGTAGTGATTCCGGATTTTTGAGAAGCTTGAATGCATCGTCAACCTCAACATCAACATCGCTATACATGCGCGTGTGCGCCAATGTGCTCAGATTGTATGATCGTGTTCTTCCTGTGACATTTTTTGTGAGACGAATGTGCTATTGCTTCGTGAATATTTTAATATTGTATCTTGTATTTGTTAGTGATACTTTGCCTTATTAAATATATAATTGATTTTGATGATGTTATTTGTAACATTAGTGTGTTACTTATAATTCAGTGGGTTTTCATTTCTGTAACCCTAAGATAGATTTCAAAATATTTTTTGTGATTCTTTTTCCAACTCATGATATTTAGTGGCAAAGTTTGTTATTTATTCTTAAATAGTATTCTATTGAATATTTTTTCCTTGATTTAATAGCAGTTAGAGTCGTACGAAGTACATTAATGAAGTTACCTCGCATAACATCAGTTGAGGTGAAAGGCCTTTACCCGAACGGGAGTGTTTCGGGCGTTTATTTCCAAGAAGTTGACAATATGCATGAGGGAGACAGGTTGATGTTTTTTATGCAAACTTACGTGACTTAGTATAGAGGGAGGCTATCTACGGCATCGTGGTTTGGCCAAAATGTGTATCATTTTTTACAATTCGCCAAAATAACGTTTCTTACGTGAAATGACATTAAACTGCCGACACAGTTTTTGTTTTTGATGAGTACCCTGACAATGCTTCTTATTGGAGAACGAAATATGAGACAGTAAAAATAAGAAAAAAAATTCATTTGACATTATTTTTGACGAGAGTATAGTGACTAGTTTATGAGAATTTCGTATCAAATTGGAACAGTAGAAATCGACTTTTCAACACGCTCAGGACTAACTTCGAATCAGAAAACTGACGTTTTCAAGTACCCAATGCTACGGATAAGAGGATTGTAAGAAAGCAATTGAAAAAGCATACTGTCTTAAGTCAGCCATCGTCATTGGAGAAGATATATACTTTCTTGTTCTCGTGACAGTACGTACGAGAAATATCCATTACCCTATGGGACTCTCTCCTTATGCAGTGACCCACATCTAAGAGCTTTAGTTTGGGAGCTGAACCACTCCATTGACGAGTAGAAAATAAATGAAAGAGTTACTGATACAAAATTTATAAGAAATTTCAATACATGTGAATGATGTTTTGTTGTATACTTTGTACGCACATTGTGAATGATCGTTAGTAGATTCTAATCATTCAAACTGATTTATACCTTTTTGTCGAAAGAAAAAAATGAAAGAAAGTAGGACTTATGGTTTGCTAGTTTGAATATCCATCTAATTGCAGTTGACTCAATTTAAATTTATAAACACCGTTCTTTCAAACTACCAGAAAGGTGAATTTTACGTTACAAACATCACCCAAGACAATACAAAACAGCAATAACATTAGAAAATATGCCACGAAATTTTTGATGTGTATTTTTTTTAATGCAAGCCCAAAAATCTTCCTCGTTGCATGTTGACTTTTAAATATTAGGTTATTTCTGTCCAACTAAACTCTTTCATTAGGTTATATTCGGGTCACTGTGTACAAGGCAGAGTTGGGCTGAAGTCCACTTGATCCTCTGTTTCACTGTGGTTATATTGCCATAGTAACTTTAACTGCCGTATGAGATTTTCCAGATGTAAGAGTAGAAGAATCGAGAACCGTTGAATATGGCTTTCAAAAACCGTACATAATGAGTACATATAAAATAATTGGTATCATGGATAATTTAGATCCCCCAGGGGACTTACATCTAGTAAGTACATGTTTGGCGAACATGGGGCCCCGAGCTGAGTCTGGCATTACTTCCACTTACTTGTGCTAGGTTCCTTCCTTTCTTCTTTCCTGACCTTCCTTGGTCACCTCTTGTTCTCTTCGATCCCGACGCTAATAGGGCTAGGGTATCTTTCATTTTCCTCATTTTTGTCCTACCCCTCATTCTTTGTTCCCCCTTTATTTTTTGTCCTCAATGTTTTGATTTATGTTGTGGTATGTTGTAATTCAGGAGGGTTTTTAGTGGGTATGGTTGAGTCAATCGGCGAGTCCCACACGCGGGGAGAGTCATGTTGGCTCTCCTTAGTGCGTAACTGCATTTTCCCTACCTGTACAAGTTTTTAGGGCTCCAATGACCTTTGATGTCGACGACCCGTAAAGCCCTACAAAAAAAGGATAGTTAGAACACATATCTGAGTGGTACTAAGTTTACACAGTACATTGAAAGTTTTGATGAAAGCAATATACTGCCGCCTTCTACTCACGTGACCCATCGTGGGACAGTTCACCTCATGAGTCATAGGTTGTCAGAGGAACAATGCCAAAATGATTACAGAAGAGACAGGCGTTTGATCCATCTCCCGTTCGTTCACTGTGATTTTGGTCGAAGTTAGAGGTAGAAGGGATCTTGGAATCTTCTGTTGGAAGTCCCTCCCTCCCCNCCTCCCCCCCACACACACAGATCTTGAGAAAATCTTGGACGCGCCTCAATCCCTAGGCATTGGCAATGTTATCAGTTGAAATTTATCTTCTCTTTGGAATCCGTAATTTAGGTGTTTTCATGTATCAGAAGAATACTCTAAATTCAAATGGTCTTGTCCAAGTCCTGACGGTGGCTCTCAAGTATTTCTTTCTTTGTACTTTCCTTTTCTAATTATCTACTTTTTCACTTTCATCGCTTTTATCTTCTTTGCTGGCCTTCTCTGTGTGCTGAACGCTCACCCATGTGTTTGCCGTGCATGGCAACCCGTGTCGGAGGGAATGGGAATCCTGGTGAGTTGAGGAACTTCTGCGTACACTCTAGATGCGCCCCAATATACTCGCTTTGGCCTCGGCCTCTTCTTACCCACCCCCAGCAAATCGGCTCGGACTCGGTCTTCGACTGAACTCCAGGGTGAGAGGGCACGCAGGGGGTCCTTCTCGCTGGTCGGCGGCGTTGGAGCAACTGCTTAAAGAACCCTGCGTGTCCCCGCTACTTCCCCGTGTCAACCCTGACACCCCAGTGGGGTGTCCCCTTGTTGGACTCCGTGGTGGGTGGGGAACACGGGGATGAAATTAAAATACATTCCTATGGAATCTACTGCTCCCAAAACTGTCCCCCTCTTGTCATTCCCCCTCTCCATTTTGCCCTCTTCCTCTAGGAAGAGGCGATTAGTAGGAGATACTGTCGACTTGAACAGTTTCTTTTGTAAGGATAGCGACAGACCGATAAAGCCTTCCTTTTAATGCAATATGTTGAAGAGGGAAAGACATTGAAGTCTATTAGTGCCTGTCGTCTTGCTACGGTAATATACGATAATTTCGGTAAATTACAATCTGTCGTGCGCCAGCGGAATGGTGAATTTCTGCTGGAGGCACGGACAGATAAATAAATAGAAATTAAACGGTCGTTACAGAGTATTGCTGGGTTAAAAATCAAGGTGAGCACTCACCCCAGTTTAAACTTTTGTAAAGGAGTCCACGACGACTTTGCAGAAGAAAGTGACGAGGATTTAAAAGCTTTTTTTTCAATCTAAAGGCGTGGTAGATATTCACAGAATCAGGAGGAAGGTGCAGGGAAAGTTTGTCCCCACCTCCACACTGGTTCTGACATTTGATCGCCCGACCCTCCCTGAAACCATACAATGAGGTTTATATTCACTACGTACCCGCCAGTATGTGCCGAATCCTCTGCGGTGCTTTAAGTGCTACAAATTCGGTCACACATTCGACAGGTGCAAATCACCATGCGACGTTTGTGTGAATTGCGGTAAACCTCATGAGTCATCACCTTGCTCGTTGCCTCCGTGCTGTGTAAATTGTAAGGAGAGTCATCCCTCCAATTCTTACACATGCACTAAATATCTAATGGAGAAAGAGATTCAAAGAATCCGAGTAACCGATAAGATACCTTTCTCTGAGGCTAGGCGCCGCTACCTCATTAAAGATCCGCTTAGAATGACTAAAACCTTTGCATCAGCGGCAAACGCTCCAAAAACACCTATAGCTTCTATTGACTGTCCGGTGGTGGATTTGGAAGAAGTGGTATAACCGCAGATATGTGAAAATGGAGTTCAGGCGTCTTTGGATGAACCTGTCCCCTTCAAAGAGGAAATAACAGGATGCAAAACTATTATCACTACAAAATTTAAAATAGTTTTTAAAAAACCAACATCGACCTCCACGTCAAAATCGTCACCTTCAACCATCACGTCCTTCAAGCAACCGAATTCTGCCGACCAACGATTCCCCCGACGTCCATCTCGGGGTCGTTCTCGGCAGAGAACTTCCCACACAAAGACGTCCCGGAAACCTGACTTTTTAAAGTCAGCTTCAAATGTTGATTCACCTTCCTGTAGTCGTCGACGCTCGAGGAGCAAAAATAGCGGACTTGTAATGTCCGCGAGTGATCACTCTAGCAGTGATCACGGCGACTCTCCCGGGGAGGGAACGACAGCTAGAGCTGACTTTATAGTCGTCAGCAAAAAGAAATCGAAACATCGCAGAAAGAGCAGATAAACTCCAGACCTTGACTCTTCTTTCCTGGAATCTGAATGACATTCATGTCCGTTCAGATGACCTAAAGTTCTTACTGTCTCGTCGTTCTCCTCAAATCGTATGTCTACAAGAAACACATCTGTTACCAAAACACTCTTTTCACTCTCGTGGCTATACCTGTCATAGGGCGGACTTAGAAGACGGTCTACGAGCACACGATGGAGTCGCTGTGCTCGTAGACGCTTCAGTCTGCCAAAGAAGTCTATATCAAGCGTCTTTCAGAGGTATGAGGATGAGCCTACCACCCCTTACATTTACGGTTCGTAATATCTATATCCCCCCTGGGCAGTCATTCACGAAAAAAGATCTTGCTGGTCTGATGGACCAGTTGCCTTCCCCATTTCTTATCATCGGGGATTTCAATTCCCATAATTCGATATGGGGTTCTTCACACAACTGTCCAAAGGGCGATATTGAAAAACTGTTAGATAGCCGAGATATAGCGCTCCTTGACACGGGCCACTCCACCCACTTCTGTACAGCTTCCCGATCTTTCTTTGTGATGGATTTAGCTATCTGCAGTTCCTCTTTCCCCACTCTTAGACTGGACAGTTCTTGACGATCTGTATGGGAGTGACCACTACCCGATTTTTATACATTTCAATGTCTTTTGCCCCTCGGTTTCACGCCCCTCAGTGAAAAAAGCAGACTGGGATGTGTTTAAACGCAACATCAGTCTTTGCGATGAGCCTATCGCCAATGTGGATGCTATGGCAACCCATTTCACCAACGCGGTTTTAAAAGCCGCTGTTGCCATCCCTAAATCATTACGTAATCCAAGGCATTGCCTTGTTCCATGGTAGAATACGGATTGCGCAAAGGCGATCAGCGCTAGAAAGAAAGATTTAGCGCGACTTAATAAGTACCCCACTGTTGGTAATCTCATTGAGTTTAAAAGGTGCAGAGCCAGAGCAAAACGAACTCTTCGAGAAAGTAAGTCGTCGTCCTCCGGAACTCGGAAGCCTTACATTTCTTCTCTTACAAGCCGTACTCCATCATCAGTCGTATGGCAGAAAGTTCGGAAGATTCAAGGTATATGGTCCTCTTTCTCTATCCCTGGTCTCAATGTGAATAGACAGCTCGAAACTTCACCCGAAGTCATCGCAGAGGAACTTGCATCGCACTACGAAAGTGTCTCTAACTCCGGTTTTTCTCCAACGTTTCTTCAACTGAAAGCTTGCGGGGAAAAGTGTTGTTTGGATTTCGCCAGTTGCAGAGACAACATTCCTTTCTCTATGACGGAGCTGACCTCTGCCCTTGCGGAAGATACAGCCCCCGGTCCTGATCAAATACATAATGCGATGCTAAATCATCTTCCAGAGATATGCATAAAATTCCTTCTGAAGTTATATAACTGTATTTGGAATGAGCATACCGTCCCTGCTCAATGGCGTGAGGCCATAATTATACCACTTCCGAAGTAGGGAAAAAATCGTTCTAATCAGACGCAGTTTCGACCAATTTCTCTGACAAGTTACGTTTGCAAATTGTTAGAAAGAATGATCAATCGACGCCTTGTTTGGTCTCTGGAATCGCAAAATCTTCTAACCAATATCCAATGTGGCTTTAGAAAACAGTGGTCAACGCTAGACCACCTTGTTGCGTTGTCATCTACCATCTCATTAGTGTTTGTATTAAGGGAACTCCTGGTGGCCATCTTTTTTTGACCTGGAAAAAGCTTATGACACAACCTGGAGGTACATAGTCCTACGCACATTGCATTTGTGGGGATTCCGAGGCTGTCTTCCTCTGTTCCTGGAGAGCTTCCTATTTCAACGCTCTTTCCGCGTCCGCCTCTGTAATTATTTATCATCGAATCATCCTTTGGAAAACGGTGTCCCACAGGGTTCAGTCTTAAGCGTCTATCTCTTTCCCATAGCTTAAATAGCATTGCGTCAATGGTTCGAGAACCGGTACATGCGTCTCTCTTCGTTGACAATATCGCCGTCTATTGTTCGTCTAGCAGCATCTCTGTCACCGAGAAGCAACTGCAATTGGTTTTAAACCATTTACACGAGTAAATGTCTACCGGCTTTAGTTTTTCTTTATCCAAGTCATGCTGTATGCATTTCTGTAGGATATACCATATCCATAATTATCCAGTTCTTTCTCTTGGGGGCCAACGTCTTCCTTTCATTGACTCCGCAAGATTCCTGGCCTCACATTCGACCGCACACTAACTTGGCGCAGTCATATTCGAAAACTAAAAACCCGTTGCAATTCTTCCCTAAACCTCCTTCGCTGCTTAAGCACATCATCATGGGGCGCAGACCTCACTTGCCTTCTTCGTCTGTATAGGAGTCTCGTTCGGTCTGTATTAGATTATGGTAGTATTGTTTACGCCTCCGCAGCACCGTCGACACTCAGGACCCTTAACAGTATCCATCATGCAGGAGTCCGCATTGCAACTGGTGCTTTCCGCACTAGTCGAATAGAATGCTTACTAGTAGACGCTGGCGAACCATCTCTTAACATGAGACGTGATATTCTACTTGGATCTTACGGACTGAAACTGATGGGGGTTTCAAATCACCCCACTCGGCAACACCTACATTTCCCTAAATTTATTTCTTCTTATTCTGCAAGACCTTTACCCCGCCCAGCGGGTGTTCGTTTAAAAAAAACTGCTAGAGGAAAACCTCATCACACTACCTCATCCAGTGAAATACCCACACTCTCTCACACCNCCTTGGTCCTTCTTGCAACCAACCATCGACTTTCGGCTATCTCAACTTTCAAAGCAGGACACTCCAGCTGTTGTGTACCAACAGCACTTTGGAGATTAAAAAACCTTTTTTTGGATCATATATTCATATACACTGATGGCTGAGCAATGAATAACTCTGTTGGTGCTGCTTTCCACCGCCATAGTGCCACCCGTTCTTTTCGCCTCCATTCCTTTTGCAGCGTGTACACTGCTGACAAATTTGCAATACTTGAGGCGCTGAAATTCATTCAGCAATCTTCAATACGGCTTGTGGTAATCTGCAGTGATTCTATTAGTGCTCTGTGGTCAGTGTCTTCATCGTACACTTCTGACACTCTTACGCTGACAATTCAAAATTTGATAAGCCATCTAGTATATAAGAATTTTGAAATAGTCCTTTGTTGGGTTCCTGGGCACGTGGGTATTACGGGTAATGAAGAAGCGGTTGAGGCAGCGAAGTGGGGAACGCAGAGGGTAGTCCTTGACCTTTCGTCTGTCCCTACGTCAGATTCAAAGGTTGCCATAAGATCGTCTCTTCTTGAGACATGGCGCGCTGAATGTCAAAGTCGCGCCTTCAAGTGGAGGAAAGTAAAAGACTCGGTTAAGACCTGGGTGTCATCATCCCGTGCGAACAGACGTGAAGAAGTAATCCTTACACGCCTTGGTATTGGCCACTGCTATCTTACACATGGCCATCTCTTACACGGTGAACATCCCCCCATATGTGAAACTTGCAACACAACACTTATCGTGGAACACTTTCTTCTGGGGTGTTCAAAAAATATAATATCAGCCGACGGCGACACAATCTATCGAACAGTTTGAACGTTATGCTGGGACAAAATGAACCGATTTTAATGCGTCTTTTCAGATTCCTTCAGGAAATTGGCTTCTGGAATAGTATCTGATCTCTCTTCGTATGTTTTTACTCAAATCCATAAACGAAACGGGGCTCCTCCCACAAGTCCTCGGGAGGGTTTGGATTTAAATCTCTTTTTTTCCTTTGCTTTAAATTTTTCTCTTTCTCTCTCTAAATTTACTTTTTTCTTTGTTTTCAATTTTTATATTGTAACAGGAGGGTTTGTAGTGGGTATGGTTGAGTCATTCGACGAGTCCCACACGCGGGGAGTCATGTTGGCTCTCTTTAGAGCGTAACTGCATTTTCCCTACCTGTAAAAATTTTTAGGGCTCTAATTTTAAGGCTCTAATATTTAGCGCAGAATCCGAAATCTTTATCGCACGATCTTGCGGTAGGCCTCGGAACTGCATGAAGTCGTGTGATTGCGCGAAACACTTCTTAAGGTAGTTCTAGCATAGGTGGAATTAAATCACTAAAATATCTGAAATCGGCAACAGTGTAACATTTACTAATTGCGATTTCGAATTGAAAAACATTCCTCACTGGTCATTTAAATGAAATAATGGATTGCAATTATAATGGATGGTGTATATACATTGCGTCTTATGGAGATAAGTTATTTTCAAAAAAATTTAAATCTCGAAAATGATGGAATTTTACATTAATTTGTAGTAAATTTTCCATAGTATTTTTACATCACTTTTATATGTATGTCATCGGACATTACTAAAAGATATTTTACTTTTTCGAAGCGTGATACATAAATCACGATACAGTTGCACTCGACGGCCACGTTTTTACATGCTCTTGAGCATTTCAAATGAGTCAAGCGAGTTCCTCAATACGTTTATTCTGTACTATTAACTGCTAGGTAGAAACGATGTAATGTCTTTTCATCGTTGTAATTCATGATATATAAAAATTACAATGCAAATAAAACAATTATACTTCTCTGTGATTTGATTAGTTGGAGCGCTAGTCCCGCCCTAAGAGTTCTTTTTCTTTATACTTAATTTGTTATTTAAAATTTGACGATTAAATTTAGAATTAAAATTAACACATTTAACGAAGCCATAAAATTATCAACAAGTAGTGGTCACATGTTGTACTGTTGATTTTATCACACTTTCCAAGTGTAGAAGTACTAGATGATTACCCGGAGTTGTCCGGGATTTTTCTGAGACTAATCTTCTTTTACTCAGGAAAAAATAAAATCTATCTACATGGTAAGATCAAAATAATTTTACTTGCTGGTTTTTTGAAGACATGAACAGCATTCTAAATTTACAAATTCATAATAATACAAAACTTTATACACTACACCATCTCGCGGGAACCGCGCTGGTCGAATCCGCTTCCGAGGCATGGCGCGGCTGCATCATTTTATTGTAAAATCCAAACTATTCGTTGGAATTTTATGATTTAAAGACCTTTTTATCTTTGCTAAGTGTACAAAACAAAGAATCCATTAAATTTGATGTTTTCGTTCATAAATTACTCTCATAAATTGAAGTATTTTAACACTTCTATTTTAAATAACGTTTTATCGATAATTTAGGTTAATTTTTGTAGATAGACATATGGTGTCGTGGGCTTTTTTGTGGAACTCTTGAGGCCAACAATATTGTCACCTATCTCGAACCGTTTAGGCAGCGTAAGCGAATATAACTCTTTTTTCGTTTTTATCGACATTTATAGTTAAAAACCATTTTTATCTTTCTTATAGCACATTGTAAAAATAAAAGTTAGCCTATTAGTTCATCCTAGACATCTAAACTACCTCCTTTCCAAATTCCATCTCGTTCAGGTCTGTGGTTTAGTCGTGATCGTGTAGCAAACAGACTCTCGCGTTACACATTTATATATTAGTATGGATTATGAATTTCAATATAAAATATATTGCCATACAATCCACTTTTATTCATATATATTTTGAGCATTAAGCGACTTGTTCAGTTGCCATCCATACAGGCTACTGAACGTACGGATTCAGAATCTTCTGAATGGCTTCCTTGCGTGGAAAAATGAATTTGTCAGTTTTATTATTCTGTTTCAAGGATCTGTATTCTCAAAGTCATGATGCTTTGCTTAAAATTATTCAATATGTCTGCCTTACACATAGCGAAACAAATCCTTGAGACTCACTCGTGTGCAGGTAGCGGTTCACTATGCCATTCTCATCAGCTGAAAATGTGAGGTTAAAGCGTCCCGCTTCTTACGAAACATGAAGCAAACCGAAGTAATTCGGGAAAACCATATTCAATAGAATAGGCACTATTAAAGAAGAAATAAGAAATCTTACTACACAAAATCATGTACTCAGTGAATTTTTCTCAAGTTTTACTGATATCTTCCCGAAAATTTCAATGAAAGCATGCTAGGAAAATTTCAGGAAAAGTGTGCTCACAAAGAATTTAAGTAGTATCCAAATAAATATTAATATTAGTCACCAAAGCAACTATTTGTTGTAAAGAAATACAGGTTAATAAGACACAAGGTAATATTCGTTTCACTCGCTCAATGCCGAAAGCACAGAATAGCAAATGAATTGAATTGGTGTTTGAGGTTGGCTATGGATTTAAGTTCAAATGTTATGACATTCGAACGCGAGGTACCCTTATTACTCTTTTCGACGATGGCGAAGTAAAATCATTGGCTACATTGAGAACAGGTTCTATACTAACATCAAGCCAGTAATACTGACTATAAATAAATAATTTATTGTCTAGAGAGCTGTTACAAACTGCATATGACCATGTTGAGAACAATAATTAATTTACTGTGACTAGTATACAATAAACTAATAAACACAGTGCGTTTCTGTTCAATGTTTTTTTTCTCTTCTTAAGGCAAAGTAAGAAGACTTTGAGTATAGTACTGAAACCCGAAGTTTCTAGGTAATGAGGTCTGTCAATTGTTGAATATAGGTCTGTCAATTTCCTACCTTGCGCTGTCTGCATTTACCTCTATAAGGTGAAAAATATCTCATCTATTCAGTTTGAAATTAAGTACCTGCAAGTTTTTGAGAATGCTGTAAATGTATCCTATAATGAATTTATGAAAAGTTATATCATTGTATTTGAAAACTGCAAAAGCGCTTTGCACATGTCATGAAAAAATAATCTTAATCTGACACTTGTTTTCTTAACGTTTTCGGGGTTGCTGAAATTATTACGTTCACAAGTTTTGATTTTTGCCAAATGAATTGTATTTTGTGGACTTCAAACAAACTTAAGCAAGACATGTTGGTGCCACAATACAATGTCAAGAGTAGCAACTGAAACTAAAATTAACTTGTGAAAATAGTCTTTCAAATTATATTTAACTATTCGGTATTTAAATGAAAATAAACGATTAATTCAGAAAAAACATATCATTTTGTAAACTATTAAAAACCTGTAAGAATCTAAAATTTACTATGGAAAACTTAATTTCAGCTTCTTAGAATCTAAAAACACGAGACTCAGTAATTTTCCATTCAGACTTATACGTTAGGCATAAGTTATGTTGATGTTTCAAAGATGTTTTTTAAAACAATGAATTGCTGAAGTTTTACCATCATATAAAATTAAATTTCAATTCTGATTCTTTTTAGCAATTACGGTTGACATACCCACACATAATATTGACATGTAAGCCAAAACAAGAAAGAACATAAAACATAAAAATAAAAAAATCTCAGACAATATGATGTCTGGAGATTATTTGCGAATTATGAAATTTAACAACGTAATATGCTGCATAATTTTGCAAAACGTTGGAATATTAGTTGACTCCGTCTCACAATTGGAAAAACTCACGAATTTTAAAATTGTCGAAAATACCTTAATCTGAAGTGCAATTTTTTAAATCAAGGGTATTGTACATTTTTTACAGCAGTTAGAGTAGCAGACAATTATCCTCGAAGTTGCACTTTGATTTTCATGCGCACACTATAACTCAATGATATCAAGACCTTTATAAAGTGACTTTGAACTATATGAAGACTCACTTGCGCTCCCCTTGGGGAGTTTTGGGGCTGCACCCATGCCATGCCATGCCATGCCATGCCATGCCATGCCATGCCATGCCATCTAGAGCAAAAATCCTTATTGCTAGATTAAAATGATTCACCGCAAAGACCATTGTGAGCAGAGTTAGGGCTCTAATGACCTCCATGTCTGTGAGCCGTAAAGCCCCGCACACACCCACACACACACACAAAAAGTAGTGAGCGGAGTTCACCCGGTGACACAATCTAAAAGCAGAAAATAGTTTTTTGCTGTACCACCTTATGATTCATTGCATTAGAAATATAAAGAAAATTTTCTGATTTATTGTAGGTATTTACTGTCATGAATAATTTTCAAATAAAAGTATGTATTCCTCAGATCTCTCATAAACATTCTTAAAATTATTTCTCTTAGTTGTTAATATATTAATATCAATGTTACCAATGTCTGTGTTAATGAAATATATTATATCTACAACTTGTGTTTTGCCTCTGCCATATGAAACATTAATTTTATAATTACCAATTAATGAAACACCTTTTTAACTTTCTTTGCATTAATCACACACACATTAATTTGTAGATGCTGGAAATCAATGTCCTTTAAAACTATATAAATGATGTGATATTTCGAGTCGTGTTACATATAACACAATTTCATGCTAATTGGTAATTCAATACTGAAAGAACTTAAACACATGTACGAAATGTAACTACAGATCGATACATATTCTCAATAAATACTCAACATTATTATATTGGAAGTTGATAATTCATTCTTTGATTGGTAATGCTCAAGGCCCTGCCTTCAAGGATTAAACAATAGGCCACCTGCATACAAAAGATACAATGAGTCAAACAACTACTAACTTATAATGATATGTATAAAAGAGAGAAAAGAAGCTGATATAATTACTATTTCACGAAAGACAGTGAAACATGAACTAAAATTTTGTTTAGAAAAGAGACTTAAATATTATACAAATAAAGAAAAATATACCTACAGTATTCCGCAGAGTGTCTTTGCAATAAACAAAATAAAATACGTACCTCAGCATATCAATCACATAACCCATACAACACTTGAATGAATAACAGGTATTTTAATAAAAACACTACACTCACGTAGAGCAACTAATTTTTACACATCACTTGCATTTTCAAGTTATTGATATACATGTTCCTAAAATAGTTGCTGAATATCGATGGCCTTTGAAAAATCTAAAAAAATTTGTGTCACATTTTGAGTTGTGAGTATCATTAATAATAGTAATAATAATGATGATAATAGTAATAATTAATAAATGTCTTTATTCCATGGCGAGGGTCAGGCTATCAGACCTGTTCTTCCACCTTACCACTGTTTGCTTACATACAACATACATATTCAAAAAATATAAAATAATAAAACATTTATTCAACATAAAATTAACTTATAATAACTATACCTATAATTGGAACCCCCAGAGGATTTACATCTAGTAAGTACGTGTTTGGCAGACACGGGGCCCCGAGCAGATTTTTTTCTTTCTATTGTTTGTGGGGCTTTACGGCTCATCGATATCAAAGGTCATTGGAGCCCTAAAAACTGATAAAGGTAGGGAAAATGCAGTTACGCACTAGGAAGAGCCAACATGACTCTCCCCGCGTGTGGGACTCGCCGATTGACTCAACCATACCCACTAAAACCCCCCTGAATTACAACATATCAAAACATACATCAAAACATTGAGGACAAAAAATGAGGAAAATGAAAGATACCCTAGCCCTAATAGCATTGTGATCGAAAAGAACAAGAGGTGACCAAGGAAGGTCAGGAAAGAGAAAGGAAGGAGCCTAGCACAAGTAAGTGGAAGTAATGCCAGTCTCAGCTCGGGGCCCCGTTTTACAGCAGTTAGAGTAGCAGACAATTATCCTCGAAGTTGCACTTTGATTTGCATGCGCACACTATAACTCAGTGATATCAAGACCTTTATAAAGTGACTTTGAACTATATGAAGAGACTCACTTGCTAGATGTAAGTCCCCTGGGTGGATCCGAGCTGAGTCTGGCATTACTTCCACTTATTAAATGAAAGTGTTCAATGATATATTTTACGAGGAATTTAGAAAAGTTCTTCAAAATTTCAATAAACATGTGCAAAAAAATTTTATATTGAATTTAAAAGCAAATAATTTATATTTAAAGAAAACAATGATACTAAAAGAAATTCACGAGTTCGTAATTATACCCCAAGTATTAAAACTTTATTTTAATAAAAATAAGTAGAAAACGGGTCAAATATATATCCAAACCATATTTTCAATAAATATTTATTCATGTAGCATCTAGATTTACAACATTATACATTGGGAGAACAATATTTACTAAAGAGAAAGGTATATGCTCTATTAATTTAAACTAACAGTTTTCGTAGCAATAAAATAGGAATCGCATCGTCCAATTCACTACACTCCAGAAACTCAAATTCTCTCTCTACAGAGTAACACGAGGCTGTCTGATCATATAAGGTATTTCATACCTTTCTTCTTATAGTCGTAGATGAAAGAAATAATTTCAACCAGGAATACCTAGAAAGAGAGAGAATTTGCGCAGGTGATTTAAACTTTCGCTTTACTTGAACGCAAAGGCTACTTCATTTGAAGGTCAAAGTATACTTTTGAAAAATATTCAAAAACTGTTCCAACTATTTTATTTTTCTTAAATATACTGTATTCATAGTGTAATTAGTATATGTTTAATCCGCATTATCGGTAAAGTTTGGAATAGATGCAGTGAAATAATTTCCACTTACATCGCGTACTTTTTCCTTTACCAATGGTGAGAATCCAAAGAGTGTGTCTGTAGATATGTCATTTTAATGTTATTTTTAAAGGAGAATAGAAGATAGTGTGCGTCTCATGTTTCTCATTGTATTTGGAATCTTCCACCCACACGAACGTCTTTAGTCGCGAATTCACATCCAATGACGGTGTATCCAGTGAAAGAGAGAGAGGGAGAAAGAGAGAAGTAGAAACAAAGAAAGAAAAGAATCTGTGGTTGTATTTCACAATTTCATTTGAATAAATTAATGAAAGAGATTTCAGTTTTAGTTATATTTGTTGTAATCTAAAACACGTTTTTTGTAATATTAATCTCGGATCACGATTTTATATGCTGCACGATTACAACCAGTGTTATATTGTAGATCATTGTATTATTAGAACATGTAATTTATTAGTTCCTTGAGTGGTTTAATGTGATTTATAACACGAGAAATAAAATTTTGTGTTATTAATTCATATTTTATACAAAAGTTTTCTATATTTATTTAATTTCTTTTGACATATATGAAAAAATAAAAGAATCACAAATTATGTGAAATTACGTTAGACAATACACGTGAAGAGAGAGGGAAAGAAAGAAATATAGAGAGAAAAAGTAAAACAACGATAGAGAAAAGTGAGAGAAAGAAAGAGTGAAAGAAAGAAAGAGGGAAAGAAAGAAATACGAAGAAAGATAAAGAAAAGAACCTATGGTATTAATATGAATTAATACATTTCAATTTGATTGGAATAAATAAAAGGGATTTGTCTTTTTTTATTTATTCATATCTGAAACGAGGTTTTCATATTATTGATCTCTGATTATTTTTTTAGGTTGCACGATTACTACCAAATTGTTATATCGTGGATAAATATGTCACTAGAAGATGTAATTTATTTGTTCCTTAAGTAGTTTTATATTATTTATAACTCGAGAATTAAACTTTTGTGTTATTAGTTCATATTTTAGACAAACGTTTTCTATATTTATTTAATTCCTTTTCACATATATGAAAAACTTCAGAGAATCGCAAATTATGTGAAATTACTTTCGACTATACACATCACTTGTAAGCAATGAGATTAGATTTCTTTACTTCACTGTATATATGTAAGAAATTATAGAAATATTTATAAGTAATTTGTGATTCGAATTATACCAATTCCATACGATATCTTGCAATTATATTCAAATTCTGTTAAAAACTATATTTTATCACAGTATTACGCAAACGTTTTTTACAGAAACTCTAATATCTTTTACATTGCCTATGAAGACCTTGCGAGACAACGAATCTCGAGATGTCGTTTAAATATAGAGAATGGTAAAGTTTATTGAAGTCAAGAATATACAGAATATTTTTGTTATAGAAGTCCAAAATGTGTATAATAAAAAAATACAAAATATTTCTTTAATAGCGGTGTAATGAAACATGTTATCCCGTTACGATTTACCAGCGGTAGTATTAGTCTTCCAAATAAGGGAGCCGTTTCAAATAGACCTACGATTGATCGAACGAAACTTCCCCTGTCGAAGGGGTAGCAGGAGGAGAGAGGCGTTGCAAACTTAACAAATCCAAAACTGGTCAGAGCGTGGGACTTAGAAAAATAAATGGGCCCTTTTTTATTATCAGTAGTGTACATTGCATTTCGAATGTCCTCGGTTACTTTAAGCAATGCCAGCTCTAAAACCAAATTGGTATTCGTTCAATAAACGATTTTTTGAAGAAAGTGAATAATTTGCTAATTTACTATTTTTTCGAGAACTTTAGAAAGGGTAGTAAGTATTTTTAGGAAATTCTTACTCCACATTCCCGGCTAGTTGGAAATTCTCTTTATTAATATTCGCGGTAAAATAACTATGCATACTAAACAGTTTTCTTTGCAGCAAAATAAATATGGTCTATTGTTGGACGTATTGTAAGAAATTCAGTAATATAAGACATTGTAAGAATTTGTGAATTTTATTAGAAAAATCAATAAATATGTTTGAAGTAGAACATAAAACATTGTGTGACTCTCGCGGCATTGTGACTTGACCATAACTTATTGTATTGTTGTATTTGTAAATGGGAAATGTAGCGTGCTATTGAAGTTACCTACATGGAGCGATAAGAGTTAGGAGTTGGGTGATAGGTCATTGTTAGTAGGTGAGCCGGTTAGCTGGGTTTACCAACAACTTGGCCCACGTGGAGGGTTAGTAGTTGGTTATTGATAGGTTGGCTTTCCAGTAGTCACAGCTATATGAACTGGGACATTAATGTGAAAAGATACAAATTTTCTGCCCCACCGGGAATCGAACCCGGGATGACTTGGTGAGAAGCGACAACACTACCACCTGCGCTATTAAAAGAAAACCACTACACAATTTATGACTTTCCTTTTTTGCACTTTTAAAGATCGTAGGACGAATTTGTCTGATCTCAATATGCTACGAAAAGAATTCAAAGCGAGTAATACCAAATGTGTCTAGAAAAATGATAAATTCCTAAGTATCTCACGTATTTAAAAACCCGGTTTTGCAATATGAGTAATAAGTATCTTTGCAATGTAAATAAAATACAAATATGTACCTGAACTAATCAATCACAAAAACTCAAACGACACTTTAATGAATAAAAGCTGTTATAACGAATAAAACTTCAAATACGATTACGTTTGGCAACTTACCATTGTTACTCTTCAGATGCCGTTTCAAATATGTTCACAAAGATAAATTTTTGTCATTTTATTTGCACATAGACACAAAACAATTAAACACATGGTGATTATTATGAACTGATTGTAAAATTAAAACACTCAATACTTCAACACGTCCATTAATCTTTAATAATAAGCTCTGCTCACGATAAATCCCAATACGATTGTCCTCATGTTTGCCGCCGTATTACTGTTCTCATGTAATCCATGCGGTTTTGACTTTGCTACATGACACAACCAGAAGCTAATGCTTGCTTGGCGTAATATCAATTCCCCGAAAAAAGTACTTTAAAATTAAAATTCTCGAATTGTGTCATTCATTGCAGTCCTATAGCTACAAGCACAAGTTTCATGTTTCTACGACTAGTAGAATTATCATATAATTCTGATCTATAAATGAATGACATACATAGGTGTATAGGGATTCCTAATTGTCGAACTACCCACGTAATATTTTTACCTTTACCGATTAATGCGTCGTGTAACTTTCAAATTAACTTTAGAAGTATTGTTTGCTCCTTTTAAAACATAGTCTGTACTGAAAGTAATATTTTCTACTAAAGGTGCTCACCTTTCTTATTAGTGATATTCATGAGACGAAAACTTCTAATTATTGAACATTTTAATGAATTAAATTATAAAAAATAAATATAAATTTATAAATACAATAATTTAAATATTTTAACTTAAGTTAATTAATTTCATTTGAAGTTGTTTCTTTATATTAAATCTTATTTAATTTACTTAAAGATGTGAAAAAATGTTTATATAAGATTTTTTTTCTGGTTTGTTGTTTCTTATATTATTTTCTTACCGATTTTGTGAAGATAATGCCGGACAAAGAACAGCTTGATGAATATCTGGCCAATGCTCCAAATGGAATTGATCCTAGACTCTGGAAACAAGCTCGTCTTGATAATCCAAACCCTGACAAGTAAGTATTTATCATTCATTGTATTGAATTCTGTCCAGTTATTTGCCTTATTGAAAAAACGGATGCAAATAGTCAGGAAAAGGTAGCCATTATTACCCCCGACAGCGGTGGTCTAGTAATAGCGTCTTCGCTTCCACGATCCCGCTGAGCGGTAGAGCGTGGGTTCAAGCCCTGCTCGGCCGAACTAGGTGAGGTTTCCTCTTCTACTCCAGATAAATGTCAGTTCGGTTCCATAAATTTCCCGGGAACCCAACATCTCACCTTCCCAATTCCCTCTCCAAAGTCCAACGATTTGGAGGAAGAGCAGGCCTCATGGCCTGAACGTCGCCAAAAGGCATAAAATAAATAAATTCTCTTAGATCACCTTCAGCATTAAGTCTATTTTTATATAGGATTTCACGTGGAATTCACTTATTGTAAACATGTGTTATTAAAATTCTTATTTCGTTGGAATGGTATTCACTTCACTGCTCCAAAATTGTTGTAGGTGGTGTATGTTTCTAATTCCAGGTCGTTTCCCCCTCTCTAAAGGAGTAGATGCCTTTTTAAATTTAGGCTGAACCTTATTATTATTACTATTTTGAACGGAGTGGAAAATGTCTTATGTATCTTAAGGGATGAGGTCGATAACTGTTGTGTGGGACTCCCATTCACTAAAAAATACCCTTCGGGTTTTTATAACTCAATACTTATCTCCACGGGAACCATCGTGAGATATAACTTTCAGAGAGACAGGCAAGTAACAAAGCTTTTACGTGGATTTATTTTACATCTTTTCTTTTTATAATGAATATAAAATATTCTTGAATGATGTTCCACTTTTTCGCAGACCATAGCATTTGTTCTATGTTTGATGGAGTGATATCCACTTCCAATTCATTATTTAGGATACACATCTGAGTATCCCGTGCTGTGCGCACAAATGTTGTATGCATGGCATTGTCATCTTCATCGCCACAAAATTCGTATTTCGGGTTGTCTGCTCATTTAAATCTTCACAGAGAACCAGTCATGTACTTGTGAGAGGTAAAAATTTACCTCTCTGTAACTTCTGTTGAGCCACAGTTCAACAACTGGGATCAATTGATGAGTCCACGTTGCTTTGGTACCTCGATCGTTTGGTACATCATTCGTGCCATTCTGACAGGAGAGGCGTTCGTGCACGCTTGATAGCTTCTTTCGTCAAGCTCGGAGGTACTTCGCGGATGGAATAAGCGAGCTCCTTCACATCGTCATAAGACGGCTTTCCTTGCCCTGACTCTACCCTCAATGCCGATATTTTTATCGTTATATTATCGAAGTATAGATTATTCGGAAAATAGTGTTTATAAATCGTAAGTATTAAAATAAAACTTAATTCCAGATTTATTGTTCCAATAGACGCCTCCCCTAGACAAGATCCTAGATAACCTGTATAAAATAACTACTCGAAGGAAAATCGGAGAAAATTATGGACCAGGATGGGGCTACACAATTAATTAAATTATGTCATGGCCTACAATTTTAAAATGGGCCGGGGCTCCTCTCTTAAGTTTTCTGGAGGGTTTTAATTTACACCCTTCTTACTTTTTCCTTATTGTAAATGTACATCTTTCTTCAAGTAATGTATTAAACAACGTTGTTTGTCCTTTCCTATCATCTTTGTGTTTAGATATGTGGTAATTTAAGAGGGTTTAAGTGGGTATGGTTGAGTTATTCGGCTATTTCCACACATGGGGAAGAGTCACGTTGACTCTCCCAAAGATGCGTAAATACATTTTCCGTACCCGTGTGTTTGTGTAGATCCATGAGGCTCTAATGACCTAGACTTTAGCGAGCCGTAAAGACCCGGTAAAAAAGAGATCATCCTTGGTTTATACTCTGGTCTCCTACGTTGGACTTGATTGTGGCGAGATTTGATGATGCTTCAGGTGCCATGCCAACTATTTTGCTGTTGTGGGGTCCAAAACTAAGTCTGGGGTCAATCAAGTAAATTTTTTTTCAAATAAATTGTGTTTCGTCCGCGTTGCTTTCAGGATATCGGAATGCTTGTTTGTACCTATTCAGTCTATCCGTCTTTTCAACAGGTATCATTGTGCGTTTGTCAAGCCATCTCTCTACCCTAAAAAGGATTTCGTTTACTGTTATTTCCAACAGGCTCACCGAGTCGCTGTGGCAGATGACGAAGGTATCGTTAACATATTCGACTAGCTTTCTGTCTTGACGATAGTCAATCCTTGGTAAATCGTCTTACATTACTTTCCATTAGAGTGGACTGATCTGTGATCCTTGCGGAACACCGCATGTCATTTTTTCTTCATCTTGAAAGCCTAACCATAGATCATCTTCTCATTGAGGTAATCTTCCACAATTCCCAATAAATACTCTAGTCATTCTTCTTCACAAGAGGATCCGTTATGTCTTCCCTTTGAACAGAGTTAGACATTTCTAATGTCGATTACAACTTGCACACAAAATTCTTTCCTCTTTCCGGTCCCAGCTTTTGCCATTTCTGCGATGCGTACCACTTCCATGACGGCCTCTGTCGTCGAGAGCCCTTTCCTTAATCGATATCAATCGACCAGGAGATAGAATCCCTTCCGTTGCTAGGTGTTTCTCAAGTCCTTGATGTATCAGACCTTCAGAGCCTTCAGAGAGTTTCATCGCGTCGAGGAGACAGTGTGGTTGATATGTGGATATATCTAAAGGCTTGTGGCCTTTGCGTACGAGAACCCATTTCTACCTCTTCCAGTTTTCGTGCAGAAACCCGTTTTTCAAGTAAAAGTTGAATACATTCAGTAAACACTCGGGATATACTGTGATCTCTATCTTGAAATCTTCATATATTCCCGAAGATTTCCAAGTTTTATTTTCACCGAAGCCTCTCTGTTCGTCTAGGGTGAACATCTTCATTAAATCGGAAGTCTTTAGGGCGATCGCGTAACCAGGGTTCTCTCGCAGGGAAGAGCTCTTGGATTATTTATACCTATACGGGATTTTCCAGTTTTTGTGATTTTCAGTTTCTTCGTCACAATTTTCAAAACATTGTCCCATGGGTCGTTTTCAACTTCGTCGAGATGTTTTCAACATACGGGTTTTGCATCTTTTATCTCGATGCAGCCGTTGACTAGGAGCTAGATAAATGTCTCTAAGCCGCTCGTACGAATTTGGTCTTGTAGCTTGCCTTATTCTCAATGATCTCTTGCCTGAGATCGGCCATCTCCCGAGTGCACGAATATACGGTTCGCTTTGAGGTCATACCACTTCGCTTCAGCATTATTGTATTGCATGAATCTAGTTTTCGGAGGATTCTTTTGTCGTCCAGTTTAGTTTGTTTCTCTTCTGATGCTGTGAGTGATGTATGCTCCTCCGCATGAAGTTTCCTTGTGTTTCAGCCACATTTTCTACTTGCTTTCACCTTGGGTTTTTTCTCTCTTATTGTCGAGTATTCAGTGTAGCGATGGTCACTTAGTCTCCCGCCTAATACACTCCAAGTTTCGTCCGCTTAACAAAGTTGGCTGAGCTTATTGTCAAGTCTACAATTGACGAAGTGTCACCTCTTACAGAAGTAGATTTGCACCCTGTTTTCAGAACGATCAATTCGTTTTTGGCAATAAATTCGCGCACAATGACACCCCTCGTGTGCGTGGCTCTCTCACCATTCTAGTGATTTGCTAGCTACTCGACTACTTTTTGTTCTGAAAACCTAAATTTGGGTACATCTCTTAAAATATCTCGCACGGTTGTTCTAAATCCAGTTGTTTCCCTCCATTTCAGTTACGAAGTAGTAGGTGTGTGCAATAAATCTACTCATTTCACCGGTCCGTTTAATGCGCCTATTAGTAATCAGTGTACCTGGTACAGCGGCCTCACAACTTCGAGAGATGGCGTTTCTTGTGGTTCGAATGTGTAGTTCTGATTCTGTTGAGATAGCAGAGCATGTCGATACTGACTGCCAACACCTTCCTGTTTCATGACTCCAAGCTGCTTTCGTGCCTAACTCCAAGAGTAGACTGCACAATTCTTAATCCTCCCGGGGCAGTCCGTTCGCCCGCTTATTGTGATTCCGAGGCTTGGCTTCTAGTTCTCACCATATTGATTGTTATTGCATTTTATACCTATCTGCCAGGTGTATGCATGGAAGGGAGGTATAGAGAGGATAGGTAAAGAATGTGTGAAGGACGGATTGGCCAGGCAGGTCGTTGTGGGTTACCTTCGTCTTACTCCTATGGGACCTGCCCGGCTGTGGTGACCCTACCAGTAGCTATGTTACCGCAGGCATGACCCCCAGCTTGATGGGAGCGCTCAAACCCTCACTACCCGTACTGATTGTGCAAAGTTTCAGCAGTATCTCCAGGGGTTATAATAACAATTATTATTAATGATAAATTATTATTATTGCACTTCCTCAACTTTCTGTGGAAAATTTTTACCTATGGTTTGCGTTCATGCAACCATGAGAGCTAGGCATTATTGCGATAAGAATCTTCTGACAATATGTCATGATTTCACAATTACGGTTCTTTGTATAATTGAGGCTCAAATCGATGTAAGATTTGAAGATTTTCTATCTGTTCCGCTAGACTTATTTCTACACTGGTGTCTCATGACTTTATGTTCTAAGACTACACATTTGTTAAATTTCTCTACATAGATTTCTGCCAATTATTTAGAGGCACAGCAACCTTTGTATCCTTATGTATTCTGTCTATTTTTGTGTTTTATTAAATACATTTTTTTGTATTCTGTTGATATTATGACACACAATTAACTATTTTTATTTTAATCTTAGGAGTGTGCTAAAATGTTCAATCCTTAGGGTCCTTGATCAGAATTGATGGGATGGTCCCTTGCTTGTTTTTGGAGAGTGAATTAGTTTGCCCTGCATGTGGTAATATGCAATTGGTAATGGGTTTTTGACAGTAAATTTATTATAATTTTTAATGATATTATCGGAGAAGGCTCGTACTTGCAATATGGCATCCAAGTTTACATCGCGCCACATTTTATAGCTAAAACTTTATGAACTAATTTGGCCACATTGTTTTCGTGTCTACACTTACCAAGCTAGCTCATCCCCTGCGTATAAACTCAATAGTTTGATGTTAAGCCACCTCATCTGCATCTATCATCCAGTTATCCATCTTGAAAGATATTACGCAACTAGTTTTTTTCTAGCAATTGCCCGATTATGGATTGCTACTGCGAAGCCTTCAGTTTTTTCAAACTTTCGTTCAGTTTTTTTGCCAGTATCCAGCCAAAAGTTAAAAGTTACTTTGTCTACATAACCTTGGTGGAGAGCATTGGCATGGGTTCCGTGGAGCTTCTTTTGTTTCTAGCTCGTCAACTGGGTTTCCAGTGCTCTAGGATGTGTTTTCTAGTTGCTGAGGTGTACATCCTGCATCAATTTGGACATAGATTCAAACTGGATGTTTTCCTATGAAAATGGTCCCATAGGCATCATATGTTATTGAAATTACATAAGTTAACACATATTTGATCTCCTGTGGGTGGGAGAGAGACTTTCTTAATGGCAGCCTTTAGATGTTGCATTCGATGTTTGGTTTACATTGACCTAAGGGTTCTCGATATAGCGTCTGTCTGTTTTTGACCATTTGATGATGTTAAATAGTGAGCGAGGATGGGGACAGAACTGATTTTCTGCATCTCTCTTATTGCTTGTATTGAGATTTATTTTCGAGACCTGGCGCGCACGGTTTCAAAACTTATTCGCTAAGTATTTTCATGTTGGAGTGTTTATGCCATGCGCTTGCCGGAAACCTGAGTATTCTTAAGATTCTCCCTTAACTAGGATCTCTATAAACTTGTATTCTCCTACATGGAAACCATCGATTTTGATTAGCTCTTATTTCTCCTAATGAAGGATGTTGCAGGTGTCGAATACAAGTTCCAGTCGGATAACTTTACTAAATTATTTTGTTATGGATAATAAGTTATTCAATTCATGAGTAGTCAGCGTCAAGTTCATCCGTGTACAATAGGAGACTGATTATATATTAGCTGGTTCTTTCTCGCTGTAATTCGAAGTTTGACACATTCAGTTGATGACTGGGTTCACAGCCAGGCAGAACACTTTGGGCTTAACAAATTCCCTTGTAACAGTACTCAGTTAATTTTGATCACAGCCTTCCTCATCAGATCTTGTAAGTGATGTTCTCCACGTTAACATTACAAGATGCAGGAAACACTCAATTATTGAGTCAACCTTGTAGTTGACAAATGTGGCACAGAATCGATAAGTTTTGTAATCGATGAACACGTTGCGTTTCTGTCTCTTTGCCAATGAAACCACCTCTGAACCCATAGTGATTTGGTCCTTACATACATGAACACTTACAGCATCCTTTCTGCTCCTCAGTCATGATGGTAAGAAATTTTTTGACCGATATTTTTCAGGACTTAGTGAGTGGTGATTCTTTGGAATGAGGAAGGTGTGATCTATAGTGAATAACTTCGGAGCGCTTTCAGTTCGTCTTGGATCCTACAGAGAGACCTCGCAAGTGCTGGATACGCTGCTGTATTTTGTGTCTGCTATTTCTTCTACCAAAAATTGTGATGACCGTTAGGGCCAGAGGACCTCCAATTCTTCGTGGCTTTCATGACCGTTTCGATTTTTCTAGTATTTCTCTTCTGTTCCGCAGTCAATGGTTGGCTACTTGCAGCCCATTCCCTCTTTCTATAGTCACCACGTTTTCAATGTAATTTTTTTGAATATTCTCTTAATTATGACCAGTACTTCTCATTGGCTTCTTTTGTCGGAACATCATTCATTGAGTTTTTATCGCTGGCTTGCTGGGTGAACGGGAAAACGGTATTATTATTGTTGTTAATATTATTATTATTATTATTATTTGATCACATAGCATCAATATTGTTCATTCATAAAATTTACAAGTTAATTAAAATTAATCATGTTACGTCGAATGAAAATGGTAGACGGGACCGGGATTCGAACCCGGGACCTTGAGCTCTACGCGCTCATGCGCTTNGCGCATGAGCGCGTAGAGCTCAAGGTCCCGGGTTCGAATCCCGGTCCCGTCTACCATTTTCTTTCGACGTAACATGATTAATCTGTTACCTGGCGGTGAGGTTCACCGCAATCTAAGAGATTTCTTAATTAAAATTGCAGAGTGATCAATTTGATGGTTGGTGTAAGTTTTTGCGTGGGGGGGGAGTGTGATGCGTGGGCGGGTTTTTGGGTGCTTGTGTGTGCAGTTTTCCTACAATACCGGCTCCCCTTCCCCGATATTCTTGGCCTGCCAACCACCCCTTCCTTGCTAGCACTTTGTGCATTCATATGAACAATGGCTTACTATCCGTGCTACCAGGGGAACTTGTGAAATTATTATTATTATTTTGAGGGCTATTTGTTCTTCTGGGAGCGGTGATCCTCTACCAGAAGGAGGTAGGGGGCAAGGTATACTTTCCACTCAAAAATGGGAGTTCTTTTTGCAATTGGATATTTTTATCTTGTTTTGTGCTTAAGATAATTTAAGTTTTTGTTTTTTGCTTCTGGTGCTAGTATATTTTAATTTCAACTTATTAGTTTAAGCATCTTAAACAAGTTATGTATTCATAATATTCTGGTTCTCAGTACTTTGTATTAATTGTCACATTGGTTCTCAGTATGTAGTATTAAATTATGTTGTGGATATATTCCATCCACACATTAGTGATTATTACTGTAACATTGTAACAAAACTTAGTTGATCTCATCAATTAAGTATATTTATTCAATTAATTTACAGGTACATTCCTGTACCAATGGTTGGATTTGGAGAAGTTCGTTGGCGTCTGAAATGTCAAGAACAAGAAACCCGTTTGCATCAACTGTTTCTAGAGCGCGTTGGGGAAGACATAGCTGCTCTCCAGCGTCGCCATGCTACTACGTTGGCTAGTATTGCTGAACATAGAAGAAGGTTTATTGATTTGGAACATCGTGTCCTAAAGGTTCTTGTGAAGCTCGAAGTCTCTCGAAAGCTAGGTATGGCATTGCAACCTGAAGAGGAAGCTTTGCGGAGTCGTTTGGAAGCTTTGCAAGTTCAACTAAGTGCACCTACACAATTTAAGGTACAGTATTTCAGGCCAGCTCAAAGTACCATAATATAATGCCTAAAACCTTTCTAGGCATGCAGGCAAGACAAATTTTGTTGAGTGATTCCTTCCAAACTTCTGTTTTATGAATTCAAACTTTTCACTATAAAATGTTTAAAAGTATTTGTTTGAAAATGGTAGGTGGAATTTTGAGCATGTTGGTTGCTTATGTATTTTTCTTGCTGAGAATTGTTATATTGTTCTTTGAACTTTTTTTGTCTTGTCTATTTCAGGCTAGATTAAATGAATTACTGTCTCAGATGCGAACACACAGTCTTCAATTGCCTAATAAAGAGGCTGAACGTTATACCATGGATCCAGGTGTTCAAGAGGATATAAAACAAGTAAAGTCAATGCTTATTGTTTTCTGAGTGTTATTGATTAATTTTATTGTTGTATTTTGTGTTCATTTAGGTAGGAAAATATTCTAACTGTTTAAATAATTCTTTGTACCTCCTAAATTTGAAGTGTGTGTTTGAATTTTTGAGGCGTTTGTAATCTATTCTCTACTTTTGAACGATATTAATATAGTTTCTCATTTCTCTCATGATAATTCTATTCTTGAGTATAATGCATGTATACTTGTATGTTTCAGTTTCTTCTAATGGAACAGAACGGAATGGCTCATTTAATTGAAATAATTCAAAATGACCTAAGTAGTTTGAAGATAATGAAAGATGGCCTTCTAAATCTTCTGCAGAGCCAATGAATATTTTATTAAAGCCAATTTATTCTTTATGAATTATTTCAAGTTACAGTTGTTGTTCACTATGGGGATACAAGTAATGTTGCAAATGTGTTGAAGTAATGTCGTGAAAGGTGTGCATGTTATGCTTGAGTATTATTTTTTTAATAAATTTTGTAATAAAATCTAGATCCCAATTGTTTTATTTTTAAATGGTGCAAGAAGTATTACCCATAGGCAATTCAAAATTATTCTCATAGAATTGAGAAGTCAAACTACTGAGTGTACACTTACATTCTTTGAGACACGAGGAAGAGAGCACCTCCAATATATTGGAAATAACTCCCTCTTTGAGTGGGACTCTATCCCTTTCAGTACCAGGAAAATTCTATGAGTCGAGAAGTGCCTATAGAAAATCCCAAGGAATTTCAATGTCAATAGTATTTTTTTTGTTCACTTACAAGACACCTAAATATTTTTGGTATTTATATGTGGTATTTATTTATTTTTATGACAAATTCTGTGAAGAAAACATTCTCAGCAGTTGTGGAAATATCTGATAATAAGTTGTCATTGTGTGCAGAGTGAAAACTCGGGGTGCTTTGTGCACTGTAGGTATTGTTACTTTATTTAACAATGGGAACAGATGTTATCCAACATTAAGGAAATTAAAAATAATGTTATCCACGTTCGTAATAAGTCTCCTTGTTCATCATAAAAACTGATGATTATCATGCGAAGGTGATTCATATTGTAGAGGATTAGATCACGTACGGAGGCCTGGATCACAACGCGGCGGGGAAAGTCAAGAAACCAGTGAAGTCTCCGATCAAAACCTCGACACCGTTAAGTGAAGACTACAAGACGAAGCTTACACGCATCTATGGTCATCCTAAAATCCATATACGTACCTTCAAGTTCTGCTGTTAGTGCCATCGGTTACCCAACTCACGCTTTGACTCGGTCCTTAGCCGTCTGGCTCCATACCCCTTCACCTCATGAATCCGAAACTGCCACTATTGTCTGGGATACCAGTTCAAACGATTCGGATCTTCCCGTGGCATTCCGACCTTACGCTAAACGCGGCATCCTTTCTACACTCACCACGAGGGATGCTGCCCTGTGACGCAAAAATACTTTCTGTGAAAATTTTCCTGGCAAATGGGTGTAGGTCCAAATTAATCAATGAGATCTTATAGAAATATTTGGGTCAAAAGTTCTACATCGCAAGCTGAGGAACTACGCAGATCAGTAGTCCTACAGTACGTGCCTCCACTTACTGTAGGACTGCTGTTCTGCATATCAGACGAGATTGAACATGTGCTCAGGAGAGTCTACAAGAAACTAGCATATAAAGCACATCAGATCATTCGGGTTACGCTGGTGCGAGTTGATCTGGTACCATCACTTTTAGTCGCTGGTGTTTATGAGATATCGTGTCACTGCGTTCGAGTGTATATCGGACTGAAGGGGCGCAGGGTGGATGAAAGATGTGAACATCTACCATTATTATTGGACTCCTCAGGGGGCTAAGTATGGGCTTGGCGAACCAACCACCCGAGCTGGGGACTGGTACTGCGTAACCGGACACCGTAAACTTCGGAGACGCTTCAGCAACCACCATTGGCGTGATGGTGGAAAGTTTGGAGCGGGGATCTTGCTTTCATTGGCCGGGTCGCGAAGATGTACTAAACCTCTATACAAAACCCCTCAACCTCAAGGCGAGTTTCGCACCGATGGGTGATGAGGATAAACATTCACTAGCGGGCAACCTCTGAATCAACTGCCACACCTCAAGTTGTATGAGCTCCCGCACCACGCAGCTGGACATCTCTCCCCCTGGACTCGTGGATGGGAACAAGATTTCAAGTCCCAAAATTTCCTCACCTTGCGGATAGGGTGGACCTCAAGGGTTGCCTGACATCAGCCAAGCGACAGCCCAAACATCAGCCAAGCGACAGAGGGTTCAAAGCCCTCCCACTTCAAATTCAATACCAAAGAAACAACATTCAACATCAGAATGTTTTTATTGTCATGACTTGCGGAATGATCTTGAGAGTAAACTTTACCTTTTTACATACATAGAGCTTGGAAGGTATCTGTGGTTCATTTAAGGACATAAAGAGATTGTGGAACGGTTCAATCTTGGAAAAAAACTCCAACAAACAGGCATCGACCCTCCTGAATTGTAAAATGTTGGGAGAGTTCCCTGTCAAGTGCGAGCACCGTGCTGTGTTTAATCGCAGCAAGGGAGCGGTAAAGTGCAGGACATGTCGATAGGAAAACTTGTCGAAGAATGGTAGGCTGACCACGTAGTTGACGTTAATCAAATCATGAAGGTTAATGGTGTTCTGCAGAAGTTCCTTTATTGTGACATTTGAGTGTCATAACATGTTATGTTTCAAAAAGGTCCCACAAAAAACAGTTTACTAGCAATACACAATAACTGCATAACACAAAGTTACTTTCCCGATTCATGGAAAATAGCGGAATTAAAACTATTCCTTAAATCAGGACGTGACGCGCAAAATAGTAAATCATATAGACCTGTTGCATTGCAGTCCACGTTTGGTAAAATACTAGATCGGTGAGTATTGATAGAAAAATAAGTATTTGGCAGATACATCAAACTTAAATAAAAGACTATGTGGATTTCGGAAGGGAGAGGGACAGGTGCACGCCCACAACTGTTGAAAGATATAACATGCAGAGAAAAGAAATATTGCATGAACATATTTAGACGTAGAAGGCGCATTTAATAATGCTAATTGGGACATTCTCAAAGGAACGCTAAAGGCAAAAAATGTGCCACAATACCTACGAAATCTGGTCCACTCGTATTTGCAAAATACATATTCTCTCCTAAGAATAGGAGAGGAAAAGTTAATTCACAAAATGACAGGAGGGTGTCCACAAGGGTCAGCAACGAGTTCGCTGGTTTGGAATATGATTATGGATAAAATTTTAAATGAACTACAAAAGCAAGTTACGTATGTAGCTTACGCAGATTTAATATTAACGGTACAGGGAGAAAGAAAGAAATTACAGGATAACGGACAAGATACATTAGAGAGGTTATTTCAGACATGGTTTGCGACTCGATAAACGGAACAAAAGTTATGTGGTTTGGGCTCTGTTGTAAATCGAATAATACCGTGTTTGAAATTATATGAACAAACTACAATTTACAGCACAACTCAAGTTCGTAGAATTATTACACGATGAGAAGTTGCTCTTCATGGAACATAGAATGTACATAGGCAATTGTATAATGGTCTAATGCGAATAGGGATAACTGAATACACTTTAGGACAACTGGGGAAAATTATTTTGTATAAAGAGGCAATTCGGTCATTACTAACATGGCTAACGAGCATGGAGCTACAGTGTATGTGGAAAGAAAATTGAATTCCTTACAAAGAACATGTCTTTTGACAATGGGGAGCATTGGAAGTAATATTTGGTGTTTTTATATAGTAAAATTACAGAATTTTTTGGTGGGGCTTTAAGGGCTCGTCAACAGCAAGGTCATTAGAGACTATAATTACAGAATCGTCGGTGTATTAAATGAAATGGAAAAATAGAACTACAAGGAAAGGAAATAATTTATGGACAAAAAGAGATGGAAACGAGAAATAATGCAGGACATAATGAATGCGTGGCAAACGGTGAAAAGAAAAAAGACAAGGACGAACTTGTAACTTAGATGACATACGCGTTCAAGAGCAAAAAATGGTTTCGATTGAACCCCTACGCGGCTACATAGCAGGCCGTGGAAACTTCAATAGATACTGGAAGGATAGAAATATAAAAGAAGATATGGTAGGTATATGCGGTAAAAAGGAGGAAACGAGTGACCACCAACTATGGGAATGTAGAATATGGCGAGGAAAGCAGATTATATCAGAAAAATTAAGAAACTTGGAATAAAGAATGCGAATAGATACAGAACAAAATAAATAGCATTAAAAAAATTTACAACCCAACTTAGATAAACATGCTATATTTTGAAATATAGTAGATTAGCGTCCCTCTCCCACTGAGAGGGACGGGAATGTTGAAATAATCAACAGCTAAAAGATGCAAAGAGCGGAAAAGAAATTATGAAAGGAAAGTTCACTCTAAAGAGCCTTGCAATGACAGTGTTAAAGGTCGAGGCGGTCTTAGTACCATAGGTCATAGTGGAAAAAATGTCCTAATCTGCCCAAAAATCTAAAAGCTGTTTTCAGTGTCAAAGATTTGGTCATACAACACAGTCATGTCAGAGTCAATTTCTTATGGTGATGCTCGCAAGAACTACAGGGACGTGTACCCTCTATTTTCAACAACTACCGCTGCGAAGACACCCGTACAAAGAAGTTCGTTTCGATTCAAACATCTGTAACTGACGTGTTCACGAAATGAATGTGTACTTGTCGATGCAAATGTGGAAAGAAAGAAGTTCGCCCAGAGAAGTCAGCAACTAGCAGTAAGTCTTCAACAAAGAAGAATCAAACTCCCACCACTTCAGTGAGAAACCAACGTTTCGCAACCTTCCAAGGCGAAAACGGAAATAATTGCAAGAATAAACCCTTAAATATTTTAAATTTTTATAACAACCTCCTGTCGCCAAGGCGCGCCAGGGTAAGAAGAAAATGACTACACTTTCTTCCGAATTGGAGACTGCATCGTCAGACGATGATGCGGCAATGATAATAAATTTATTGTCGAAAAACAGTACAAACTGCGTATGACCACGTGGAGGACAATAAACTAATTTACTCTCCGGAAGTAAGCAAGGGACCATCCCATCAATTCCGATCAAGGGCCCTAAGGCAGAGGCGGATTCAAACATTTCAGCAAAAGTTCCTAGATAAGATAAAAAGTTTGCTGCGAGTTATAATACTAATATAATGTCAATATGTTTGTAATTTTACGCAAAAAATGTAAATGTACAAGTTATTATCGAATTATAGATTATTCTGAGTATAGTGTTTAAAAATCATTAGAGTTGAAAAAACCCACTAAATTCACGATTTATTGTTACAATGCCCCTAGACAAAGCCTAGAAAACCTGCATAATAAATCCGCCTCTACCCGCAGGAAAAACGGAGAAAAACCCGGGCCACGATGGGATCTAGTGTCCGATTCGGGAGGAACAAAATTTGTAATGGCTTCCATAATTCAGTAGAACCTGAGCAGATATAGAACAACGTAAAGAGCTACAACACTTAGCGCGTCGTAATCCGATATGTATTGGCCTGCAGGATACACCTTCCAGATCACTCCCCCTCTCTTCGGGGATACAGATTTTTCTAACATGACACGGGAGAACAAGCGAGGGGTGGAGTGGCTGTATTTGTCAGAAATGCTCTCCTCTACCATTCTCTTATGTTCTGAACTCCAGGCTATAGCAGTCACAATCCACAGCGTATCAATAATGACCGCATGTTCAATTTATCTTCCGCCGACACGAGATTTTACGGAGACTGCCCTAAGGAGTTCAATTCACTAGATCCCTCGAACATTCCTCCTTGGAGATTGTAACGCCCACAGTGTACTGTTGGCTTCATCGAGCGAATGCGCCAGAGGTCGACCGCTGAATTGTCTCTTCGAGCGCGAAGATTTGTGTATAACGAACGAGAGAATGACCCACTTAGCGTTTTCTACGGGTTCATCGACTGCTATGGATGTTGACGTTCATGGTTACGTGATGTGCTAGGACATGATTTATGTAATAATTGAACATTTATTTTTACAGATTGATTACTGAATTGTTTTCCTGACTATGATAAATGTATTTTCAAAATTTAAAGTTAATAGTCACAATAGGGTGGAAATTATTAATGTCGAAAATAATATCTAGTATACATTAGTTGTATGTAGCACGTCCTATTTTTGTTTACATATTGAGATTTGCACCCCGCAGGAGTCTCAGTTTCGGCTAAATATGGGCTTGGGGATCCCACGACCCCGAACTGGGGACTGGTACTGCGCACTAGTCCCCGGACACCGTAAACTTTGGGCAATTTCAGCGAATACCATTGGCGCGATGGTGGAAAGTTTTGTTACGAAGAGCGGGGATCTTGCCTTCATCGGTCGGGTAGCGAGGAAAGAAGAAACCTCTATGAAAAAACTCTCAAACCCAAGGTGTGTTACTCGCCGGTGAGGTGAACGGGTGTTGATGATATCACTCGCTAGCGGACAACCTATGGGGCAACTGCCGCTCCTCACTTGTATAACGCTTAGTGGTGTGATGCGGGGGCTCCACCAGACAGCTATTCCTCCGAACTCATGGAACAAAATCACAAGTTTTAATTGTCTCACCTGGAGTAGATTGACCGCAAAGCGTTTTACACACCCAAACATCTTCGAAGCGGCCGAGGGTTTACAGCCCTCCCATTTCAGAAAAAAAACTAAAGAAACAGAACATGAACAGTTCGACGTTGTTGGCAACGAAGTCCAGCAAACAAGCATCACCCCTCTAAATTGTCAATTGCTGGGAGACTTCCCTGTGATGTGCGAGCTCCATGCTGCGCTTAATCGCAGCAAGGGAGTCGTACGTTGCAGGGACATTATGGATATGTCAACTGAAGAACTTGTTGCAGAATGGGAGGCTGACCACGTGCTTGAGGTCAGTCAAATCATAAGGAAGGTAATAATGTTCAGAAGACCAGTTCCTTCATCGTGACAATTGACTGTCCTCAACTACCGAAAGATCTAAAAGCCGGAAGGCTTAACCTGCACGTGTAGCCTTTCATTCCAAATCCTCTGCGTTGTTTCACGTGCCAGAGGTTTGGTCATAAGACAATACCGTGTAAGGGCCGTCCTACTTGTGGCAAGTGCGGGAAGCTGGAACACGAACCCAGAGTTCCATGCCCGGGGTCTGCTATGTGCATTAATTGTGCAGGCAGCCACCCGGTATCGATCAGGAAGTGCGTCGCGTTTCTCGAAGAGAATAATGTGCAGGAACTAAAGATCCCGGAGAAACGTTTATGTGGTGATGCTCGCAAGAAGTATAGGGCCGCGTACCATGTATATTCAACAAGCTACTCCACCTTACTAAGACACCAGTGCAGAAGAAGTCCATTTCCATTCAGGATGACATGTCCATGGAATCAAAGTGAACTTATCAGAGCAAATATGAAAAGTAAAAAATTCCCCCATAGAAGTCAGTTACTCCTTCAACCAGCAGTCAACCTTCAACAAAGAAGAATCAAACTCCCAACACCTCAGTTCAACCCCGTCCATGTACATAACAGCAACCCCGTTCATGTACGTCCAGCAGTGTGAAACGTACTACACCAAGTACAACGAAACAATACAAAAAGCAGGATTCCAAGGCTAGATTCCTGAACCTTGCTGATTAAAAAAAACATATTCCAAAAAGTCGTGGAGACGCAAACAAAAACGTCTCTGTACTTCCTTCCTCCGAGACGGATTGTGCATTGTCCGACGGTGACGCGGAAATGCAGTCAGGAACCCGACCCAGGAGGTTCCAAATCGTAATGGCTTATATAATTTTGCGGAACCTTAATGATTATAGAACTCAACATGAAGAGTTACAGCTCGTAGCGCGTCGCAATCCCATATGTATTTGCCTGCTATAGACACACCTTTTACAAGAATACTCTCCCTCTCTGCGGGGATACATCACCTTCAGATATGACGACACCACGGGAGATCGAGCAAGAGGTGGAGTGGTCGTGTTTGTTAGAAACACTATCCTCCCTTCACCCGTTCTCCTCAACTCAAATTCAGTTTATAGCAGTGAACATTTAAACTATCCCAACGATAACCGTGTGTTCTATATATCTTCCTCCGACACATTTCTTGGAGACTTCTCTCAGAGATTAATATCATCAGCTCCCTCGACCATTGCTCCTCCTCGGAGGTTTCAATGCCCACAGTAGTCGAGTGATTCCCCAGGGCCTACTGCTGAATTATCTCTTTGAGCGGGAAGATTTATGTATAATGAACACCGGGGAGATGACCCATTTTGCCTTTGCCACGGGGTCATGGACTGCTATAGACCTGTCAATTTGCTCTCCTGAAGTTGCTGATATCTTCCATGGAAGGTAGAAGATGATCTGCATGGTAGCGACCATCCTATCTGCTTGTCATTGCACAAACGTGCGACTGTTCCCGACTGCAAGCCACAGAAATTGATTCTCAGAAAGGCGAACTGGACACTACTGTTCTTTGATGGTCTTCGGAGAAACGGAAACTGTCCAACAGAGGGTCGACCATCTTACCCAGGTGATTCATAACACCACTTATGAATCCATTCCAAAAACATCAATGTTTCGGTGAAGACCTCATGTCCCGTGGTGGAACGACGCATATCAGTCCAACATCTGGGTGAGGCGAAGAACATTGCAACAAAATTAAGGGTAGTCCATCTCCGGAAAACCTCGCCGCATGTCGGATTGCTAGAACCAAAGCGCGCAGAACCATCATAGAATCCAGATACTTGCTGGAAAGAGTTACTCAATACCATTAAGAGAACAAAATTGTCCAAAAAGTATGGGAATCAATCTGCAAGATATCTGGCAGGTTTTCTCAGTCCCAATATCAGGACTCAATTATCAGGGTCAGATTCTTACCAACAGCATAGAAATTGCAACAGTGATGGCTAAATACTTTGCTGATCTAACATCTACAGCAAACTGTGGTCTTGATTTCGCAAGGAAAAGAGAAATAGCCGAGACTTTGACTTCCGTTACACCAACTGGGAACCCTACAACTCTCCCTTTCCTATGTGGGAACTTGAGTCAGCTCTAGCGATAGTCTACGAAACTGTTCCTGGCTCTGATTCCATTCATTATGAGATTCTCACACAATTCAGTCTAGAATTGAAAGAATACCTTCTGATATCTTTAATCTTTCATAGACAGAGGGAGTATTACCTAATTCCTGGAAGGAAGCAACGCTTATCCGTCTACTAAAACCCGGAAAGGACAAAACGGCAATCAGTAGTTATCGAAGTGTCGCCTTGACAAGTTGAATTGGTCCATCTCTGGAAAGAATTCTTAACCGACGTCTCGTCTGGTATCTAGAAAGGCATAACCTGCTGAGTCGATCTCAGTGTGGTTTCAGGATGTTCCATTCAAACCTCGACAACTTACTTCTCTTGGAAACAGCTATGCAAGATGCATTCGCCCGCAATTCAACATGTCGTCGGAATATACTTTGACATCGAGAAGGCTTATAATACTACTTGGCGTCATGCCATTTTAAAACAACTCTATGTCTGGGGGTTAGAGAACATCTTTCTCTGATGTTACAGTTCTTTTTGGATCAGCGTTCCTTCCGATACATTATTGGAAGTGACACCTCGGATTTCCTTCCCAAAGAGAACGGTGTTCGTAAGGGCTCAGTCCTGAGTGTGATCTTATTTGCAGTGACCATTAACAGCATAACATCAGCTGTCAAGAATCCTGTCCAACACACTCTTTTTGTCGACGACTTTGCCATCTTTTGCTCATCCCAGAGTGTCATAGGTGCGGAGAGACAAATCCAACTCGTCCTCAATAGATTAAACCAATGGTCAAAGACGACTGACTTTCGTGTTCTGCTGAAAAAGCACGCTGTGATCTTTTCAGTAAGAGACCAAGCCTCCTGTCAGAACCTCGGCTCGCCCTGTAATTCTGTAAAATTATTGGGTCGAATCTTTGATCAGAGACTTAATTGGATTGAACATCGTACAGACCTAAGAGCGAGAACATTAAAGTCTCTGAATCTATTGAAGTGCCTGAGTAGCAGGGAATGGAGCGTTGATCGCTCCTCCTTGCTCCAGTTTTATCGAGCATTTATAAGATATCGGCTTGATTATGTCTGCGTTGCGCGCCTCTGCTTGTGCAAGCTATTTAAAGAAGTCGGATAGTGTCCATCATGCAGGAATCCGACTAGTCAGGGGAACCCACCGTACTAGTCATATTCCGAGTTTGTACGTTGAGAGTGGCGAACCATCTCTCTACTTTCGGTTGGCAAATCTTCATGCTACGACACTTTTGCCATGTGTGTACTTTACCCGACAATCTGGTACACAGTTGAGATTTTCATCCTTCCTCTTCTTCCATCCGTTTCTACAACAACAGGCAGAGTGCAACCAAACCATTTGGACATTGCTGCAAACAAATTATGGAAACCTTGATATACGCACTCATTATGTCTTAAATCAATGTTTCAGTATGACTCCTCCTTGGGCTTTGCACAAGCCCAAGATTAATTTCGATCTTCTGCATGATGAAAAGAACACTCCAGCCAAGATATTGAGGTTATACTTCCACCTAATCCTCGATAAATACCGGGTCAATTTACTGACAGGTCCAAGGAGGCCGATGGTGTGGACTGCTCCGTGGTGTTCACCCGTAAGACCTGTAGCTACCATCTTGGCGACCTTCTGCAACGTTTACACCGCTGAGTGCTACGCAATATTGAGAGCACTGCGATCAGCAAAGTGCTCCCGCGGATCAAATTTCCTGTTTTGCTCTGATTCTCCAAGTGCCCTTCAAGCAATCCAGACTATGTTATCCAGCTGATAAGCTGCTCCAGAACATCCAGGATGTGCTTTTCTCGCTCCAAAGTGATGGAAAGAACATAATATTTTTTTGGATTCCCGGAATCGTGGGAATCAGAAGAAATGAGGAAGCAGACGTTTCGGCGAAGGCGGCATGTCTCAAGATTCGCGTGGATTTCTTCACTATTCCAAAAAAGGATCTCGTAAATTCCATCAAGACAAGGATTCTGAGTGAATGGAACAATGAGTGGTTGACTGTTGAAGGGAATAAGCTCCGACTGATCAAATCTTCTGTTAAATCAGGGAGCAGTTCCTATAGTTCAGCCAGGCGCGACGAGGGCTTGCTGACCCGCTTGCGCATAGGACATTGTCCTCTCACTCATCGGTATCTCTTGCTACTTGATGGTGAACCCGTTTGTGAGGAGTGTAGCGCTTCTCTGACAGTGCGTCACCTACTAACTGATTGCAGAAAATACACGAGAATACGGAGACAAATTGATCTGGCTGAAGATATACAAACAATTTTCGGAAATGAAGCGGATGATGTTGACAAACAATTGAGTTTTATAAGTAGATCTGGGCTCCTCGCACTAGTTCTCGGGAGGGTTTTTAATTTTCATTCTTCTTTCCTCTTCTTTCTTTCCTTTTATCCTTCCTTTCCGTAGTTTAAAAAATTATAATGTTCACATTTTATTACATTTTTAATATATTGTATTGGGCAACTGTTTCCTTTTCTTTCCTTTCATCTCTGTATTTAGATATTTGTTGAATTCAGGAGGGTTTTTAGTGGGTATGGTCGAGATATTCGGGGAAGTCACTACTGCCCTTCCCTATCGTGCGAAACTGCATTTTCCCCACCTGCAAGGGCTCTAATGACCTTGACGAACAAAAAATGGAGATTTGCAGATAGGAGCAAGAATTGACTTTGCAATATATTTTGAGAGAAAAGTTTGTATTATTTGTGTGAGGAATTTTGAAGAAGATTGAATTAAAGGAGTGAAGAAAAAAGCAAAAATGTTGGAATGTCTGCGTTGACCTGATTTGTAGGTATTTTTAACCAGTAATTTGGAAAATATTGAATGGATTGAGCTAAATTCAGGTCCTCCTGTACATTAATGAAGCTTTTTGTAGTGATAGTTTTGCAGTAGCTCACTCAGCGCAACTTCGGAACTACAGGTTTACTCCGAGAGTAGTTACTTCTAACGCAACAGTGATGTAAACAAGGAATAAAATTTTACTAATAATGGATTTTTAAAGCTGGTGCTACCAGTCTCGGAGTAAAACTCTATAATTGCGGATAAACGCTTGTCAACGACGCATTTTGTAAGTTCTTTGGCTTTCTGATCGAGAAATGTAATATTTGAAGGAAGTTCTGAACGTCTCACGACATGAGAGATGTGTAATTTGTGGTGTTATCACTGATAAACTGGAACGTATACATATCCTACTACAATTAACGTCCATTATATAATCTAATTAAATAAATAATTAAAAACTTACCACCTTTTATGGTCGAATAAATGAGCTCTTCACAGAAAATATCAATATTCATCCATAAAAGGTCGTAAGTTTTCAATTATTTATTCAACGTGTACGTAGTTCATCTTTTATACATTAATTTTCATAGCGTAATGTGAATTAATTGGAGAAATGCATTATGCTTAATAAAAATACAAAAGAAGAATGGAAGTTATATAAAGAAAAATGGATGTTTGAAGTAAATTCTACTGATTATTACATATTTCAAGAACATAGGAAAGCATGTAATTATCAAATGAAATTGATATTATATAGATAATTTTATATTTTAATTATCCAACTTACAGGTTATAATACGGAACTACATTCTAAATTCGAATATGTAGAACTCGAATTGAAATGTCAGAATTCGAATATTGCAGAACAACATATAATAAAATTAAGATTTATTCACATTATTGTACGTACACCACTATAAAACTCTTATTCCACAAAATGGGAAATCACTCTAGGAACAATCATTTTCAACGACATTACGCTTGGAAACTAAAAAAACACGATCTACAAACACGGAATTGAAGATTAATCTGTTCAATAATAGTACAAATGAAATGTGTCGTCCAAAACCACTCCACAATATGAGGTTACGTTGTTATTTTTTTGTTTACAACGTCTCACATATTGCTTAGATCTAACTTCGAGCTTAAACCTGAGGTCTACGTGGTTTATCGGTTGTCATGGTAACTATTACTTCATGGTATCAGTTACTTCGCGCGTTATTCCATGTTTATTAATTGCCATTTTCACTACTCTGTGCTTACTCTTGAAGTAAAATTTACTTCTCCTTTATTAGTACGGCTGACTAGGAGCAGTAGTGTATCAAATATGGGAAAAGTCTAAGTCCCTATAACCCTTAAAATACAGTGAACCCACTATATATGATGTACGTCTTACATCCTATGGCATCGGTATATACCTATCGAATATGACAGCACTGCCAATATGTGGGTTCATGAACTAAATACGTGCAAAATACATTTAAGCCCCTAGAACAGAATTTCTTGAGAAAAATTGGTTCACGATTTCTAGAAGGATGCAAGGGGATGACAAGAAGAGATTTGTAAAGTTGACCTCATAGGGCCTCACTAATAGGCGATAATAACGTGTGAGGAAAATGTGTATTTTTATAGAAAAGTGACAAGAACTCACACGTGATTGTAGCTTCAGCGAAGCTGAAAAACGACAAATGAAATATTGGAATGAAGTTTGAAAATAATATTAAAATTTATTAATCAACAGAAAAACGATTAGGTGATATGACATTTGGGTCAAAATTGCCCGTTGGTGAAAGTGAATACGAAGATAATCTTGAAAACGTTCAGAAAGCAGGGCGACCGCGAATTTGAAAACAAAAGGGTTAATACTAGAATCTTTAAAACTGGGGGAGAGAGGAAGAACGGAAGGATAACTGTCTCATGAGAGTATAGGCACATTGGAGGAGTATAAATTACGGAATAAACCTGTTTTACAGGTAAAGGTAGTGCTTAGTACGAGTATGTCACCAACTTATAGTGGTAATGTCATAGGGTATCCATTGTGGATAATGAGACTCCAACAGGCTCAGAACGGAAATGGAAAAGAGACCGAAAGGGAGAGATAAATCGTTTAGCAGAAGTGGAGAAGACAGGTGTTGACATGGGCAAATTCCATAAGAAGATGGAGAAATTAAATGAGATTTTTTCGAGGGAATCATATAGACGCATTAAGACTAGTGTACAAAATTTGATAAGAGATAAGAGCAAAGTAGCGGCAAATGGAGACAATAATAGACGAAAGAATGAATGACGCAAATATGCGATTAAATACAAGTAAGATTTTGCAGAGAGATATGAAAGAAATTGTTGAACGGATAGGCGGATAATAGAGTGGTGAGGGAAGACCAAAGAAAATAGAAGATTTGAATTCGATAATACAGAAAATGAATGGGAGAACAGGTGGAAAAGTGTGGACGCACAATATTAGAAGGGATTAAGATACAATTAGATAAAACTGAAAATTCGTATGCAAGTGTTCTGAAAGGGCAAAACGGGGGGTAAGGAAACAATGATATTATGGTTGAAAGGAAAAAACACAGGGTGCCGTAAAGGAGTTTCTGAAAACAGCGATTCAAGTACATGGTAATAAAGTTAAAAGAGATATGGTGTGATAAACCACAGGGTAGATCTATTAGTGGTATTACCAAGTGTACATGAGAAGGATTTGCACAAAGTAATTGCGGATCGGAAGGGCTTAGAACTTCTTGTAATAGGGAAAAGACAACCCCGGTTAAGCATTTTTTGTATAGAGAAGGATGAAATGGAATTTAGGCAGGAGGTGGCAAGAAGGAATTTCGAGACAATGGAAGGGAAGGACAAGTTTAGAAAGGGGGCAAGAGTACAATATAGAAAGGGGGCAAGAGTACGCGCAGGGAATTCGGAGAATTGTCAGTATAGTAAGAAATTAACCGAAGATCTCAATAAATAAAATTATACAGGATTAATGGAATACGATGTATTACTATGCTAGGATTTGAATGTGAGAACTAGGTTGTTGGGAGATAAATTGACGACTAAGCGAGGAAGGCTACTCGAGAAATTTCTAATGGAAAACACATTTAATAGCATTGAATAAATACGGAGAGAATATCTTATTTGGAGACAGAGGTGAGTCTGTGATAGATATGTCTCTGGTAAATAAATACAAGAAGATACATATACAACTTTGGGAGATGCGGGCAGGAACGCTTAGTGATCATGAAGTAATTAAGGTGGAAATTGTATCTCAAGAAGACGGAAGACAGGAACGAGAGATTAGTGTGTATAAGATTAAGCGTAAGGAAATTTGGCAAACATTGATGACAGGAGGGAAGTATGCAAAGAATTAGGAAGAGACAGGTAATTTATTATTCAATAGAATCTACAAGAAAACGTCGCATGTTTAATTGTATTATGACGTTGTAGCACAGTCTGAGATACAACATATAACGAGAAGTTTTAGGTGCTGTTCAGCAGCTACGACATAGAAGAGCACCAGGGTACAATGGAATTACCCATGAGATGTTTGCAATGTTAATTTGCGAAAATTACGAGCAACCGGATGAAACTGCAGAACAATCAAAGAATCCAAGTCCGCTGCCTGGAAGGACTTCTAAATACATTAAGAGATCAACAACGTCCACTAAAGTATGGGATTCAATCCGAAAGATATTCGGAAGGTATCCTCGAGTCCCGATATCTTAACTCAACTATCGGGGTCAGGTTATCACCGACACCCAAGAAATGGCAACACCAATGACTGAAGATTTCGCTGATCTAACATCTACAACCGACAGCGGTACGGTTTCGCGAGGAAGAGGGAAATTGCAGAGAGCACTTCTTTTGATTTTCTTTCTACCAACTGGGAACCCTATAACTCTCCCCTCTCTATGTGGGAAGTTGAGTCAGCTTTATCTACATCCCATGATACTGCACCTGGCCCCGATTATATTCGCTATGAAATACTAGACAACTTATTCTAAAATCGAAAGAATACTTTCTCGATATCTTTAATCTTTCTTTTTCCTAGGGAGTATTCCGTAATACGTGGAAAGAAGCAACGCTAATCCCTCTACTAAAACCCGGAAAGGACAAGACAGCCATCAACAGTTATCGAAGTATTGTCTTGGTGAGTTACGTTGGTAAAACACTGGAGAGGATTATAAAGCGAAGTCTCGCCTAGTATCTTAAAAGGCATAAGCACAACCTCCTGAGTCGATTTCAGTGTGGTTTCAGAAAGTTTCATCCCACCTTGGATACCCTTCTTTTCTGGGAACAGCTATTTAAGATGCATATATAGGTAGATTTCCGCGGCCGGAGTCAGTATGAACTTGTCTGTCCGGGACAAACCACGTCTTAGTAGATACAACTACCAACGTTTCGACCATCATGCTATGGCGTTTTTCAGGGCAATGTCAGAGTCGTACAGACCTAAGTCGCAGAGTACGACAGCGACTTAGGTCTGTATGACTGACATGGTTCTGAAGAAAGCCACAGGATGATGGTCGAAACGTTGGTAGTTGTATCTACTAAGACGGGGTTTGTCCCGGACAGACAAGTTCATATTTAAGATGCGTGCGTCCGGAGACATGTCGGAATATTTTTTGACATCGAAAGACTGACGATATTTCTTGGCGGCATGGCATTTTACAACAACTCTAAGCCTGGATTTCAGAGGATATGTCCTCTGATGTTACAGTCATTTTGGATAAGTGTTCCTTCCGTTACAGAATTGGAAGAGAGACCTCGGATCTCCTTCAAGAGAACGGTTTTCCTTAATGCTCAGTCCTGAGGGTGACATTATTTTCAGTGACCATTAACAGCATGACATCTGAAAGAAATCCTGTCCAACACTCTTTGTGTCGATGACTTTGTCATATTTTGCTCATTCTAGTGTCAGATTCTGAAAGAAAATTTCAACTCATCCTCAATACGTTGTACCAATGGTCTTAGAAGACTGGCTTTCATTTCTCTGCTGAAAAACATGCTGTGTTCTTTTCAGTAGGAGACCAAGCCTCCTGTAAGAACTTCACCTCACCCTCGGGGACAACATTCTCAAATTTTTTCCTTCATTAGAGTTCTTAGGTCTCTTGTTTGATCAGAGACTAAATTGGATTGATCATCTTACCAACCTAAGAGCTTAAACACTAAAGTCTCTGAACTTTCTAAAGTACCTGAGAACTAGGGAATGGACTGCTGATCGCTCGTCCTTGCTCCAGTTTTATCGAGCATTCATAAGATCTCGGCTTGACTACTCATGTTACACATTTTCCATGTGCGTACTTTACCAGATATTCTGATGCACAACGTAGTATTTCATCCTTCTTCCTTCCGTTTGTACAACAACAGATTGAGAGCAACCAAACCATTTGGATATCATCCCAAACATATTTTGAAAACCTATATTCGCACATCCAATGTCTTAAGTCAAGTTTTCAATGAGACACCTCCCTGAGTTTTACCTAAGCCGAAGTTTAATTTCGATCTTCTGCAATACGACAAGAACACTCCAGCAGCGATATTGAGTTTTTACTTCCACCTACCTTCTACAAACATCGAGTCTATAATACTGTGTTTACTGACAGGTCGAAGCAGAGCGGTGGTGTCGGTTTCGTGGTGTTTTTCCGTAAGATCTCTAGCTACCGTCTTGGCGACTTGTGCAGCGTTAACAATGCTAAGTGTTTCAACGAAATGCTACCGCGAATGAATTTTCTTGATTTTCTGAGTGTTTTATGTAATACAGAACGTCTATCCAGCCGATAAGGTGGTTCAGAACATCCAGGATGTATTTTTCTCTCTTCAAAGGTGACGGAAAGAACATTATAATTATGAACCAGTCAATATGATTACAATTGGAGTAAGGCAATATTAATGTGGAACCAGCACACGTTAGTCAAATCACAGAGTTGCATAATTGTTTTTTTTCGCCTCCATTCCTTTTCCAGCGTGTACACTTTGGAGAAATATTCAATACCTGATGCGCTAAAGTTCATTCAGCTATTTTAAATATGCCATGTGGTTCTATACGAAGACTCTATTAGCGCTCTGTGGTCTTCAAAAATACACATGTGACACCCTGATCTAATAAGCCGTGTAACACAGATGACGCACAGGACGAAATGACTAAGTTAGCCCGGGATGACTCTGCGCCGGATGAAGCCTGCCCTACCCGCACAGTCACATTGCCCGCTGACGTCACCGCTCGCTCGACTATATATAGCAGGGTGTCGCCAGTTGAAATACCAGTTGTTAGCAACTCGACCCGTGTTACCACTACGTAAGCGCTGAGCATGCTCGCCGCAGATGCGGGTGAAACGTCTGACAAGAAAGAAAAAATGACACGGATTTCAACCACGAAAGACATTTTATTTAAGGCATCATGCAGTTGAAAATTTTAAAATAGTATTTTGTTGGGTTCCTTGTTATGTGGGTATTATTGGTACCGAAGATTTTGATGAGTCAGCGTAGCGGGCAACGAAAAAAGCAGTTTCTGACATTTCAACCGTTTCCACGTCAAACACAAACCTTGCCATTGGATCGTCTGTTCTTAAGACATGGCAAGCCGAATAGGAAAATTGCTCCTTCATGCTGAAAAAAGAAAGAGACCCCGTTAAGATCTGGTTGTCTTCTTCACGTCTGTTCCCATGGGATGAAGTGATCCTTTACACATCTTCTTATTGGCCACTGCTATCCTACTCATGGTCATCTCTCACGCGGTGAACCTCCCGCCATCTGTGACTTGCAACACAGTATTTACCGTGGAGCACTTTCTTTTGGAGTGTCACAAATCTAGTACCAGCCGGCGGAGACACGATNTTCACTTCCGAAACTAACGCCAGTGAAGTCATGGGAATCATCAGCTCCTTAAAAAACAAATTTTCACGAGGCATAGATGATATACCTGAGTTTATTGTTAAATCTTCGTCCCACGCTATATTAAATCCACTCGTAAATATTTTTAATAGTTCTTTATCGGAAGGAGTGTTTCCTAACATATTTAAGAGAGCTAAAGTGAAACCTTTACACAAGAAAGGAAACAAACTTAATATAGGAAATTACCGATCAATATCTCTACTACCCACTTTCTCAAATATTCACAGAAAAATTGTCTATAAGCGTCTTCTAGATTTTTTATCAAAATATAACATTCTCTCTGACGATCAACACGGTTTTAGGAAATCCTTTTCCACTACAAGCGCCATATTTTCTTTCTTAAACGATGTTACCACATCTCTAGACCGTGGAGAAAATCCTCAGGGTGTTTTTCTTGCCTTATCCAAAGCATTCGATGTCATCGACCACGGAATTCTCCTTTCCAAATTGCATTCTTTAGACATTCGTGGTCTTTCACATCAACNCACATCAATGGCTAACTTCTTATTTAAAAGATAGATATCAACAGGTCGAAATATCCTATACTAAAAATAAAATACTTCAGAGTTGTCTTTCAGAAACAAAGCCACTTACTTGCCCCCTCTTAGTATCCCAAGGTTCAATTCTCGGTCCTATACTCTTTTTATTGTATGTGAACGACATGTCATCATCCACATCAGATAGCAAAATGGTTCTTTTTGCTGGTGATACTAATTTACTATGTAAACACGCCAACGCTCAAAACGTTTTGTCTAAACTTTCGACTTGGTTCCATGCAAATCATCTCATCGCAAACATTAACAAAAGAGAGTCTATGTCTTTTCACAATAGTATCACAAAATCTTTACCCCAGGTTTCACNAAATCTTTACCCCAGGTTTCTCTTTCTTTAAACGGAACACAATTAAAAACTGTTGCGAATACAAAATTCTTAGGTCTCCATATTCAAGACAATCTCAAATGGAATTGTCACGTTGACACTCTTAATTCCCAATTAAGCAATTGTGATACGCATTCCGAAACATAGTTAACGCAGNAACGTTTACTCCCATTTACGTTACGGCATTACCTTCTGGGGTAATTCCGGTCAGAGTATTCAAACTTTCAGAATTCAGAAGAGGATAGTTCGGATAATTTGTAAATCTCACCCCCGAAACTCTTGTAAACCTTTATTTAAGGAATTAAATATCCTAACACTTCCCTGCATTAATATTTATGAAACGGTCATGTTTGTTAAGACCGAATTACTGAAGTGCCACTCTCGCTTCATGCGAAACAGTCTCGTTCACGAACACAATACTCGCAATAGTAGTAATATTCATCGCCCAACAGTGTCAACCACTCTTTGCCAAAAAGAACCATATCATTCGGGAATCGTTCTATATAATTCCCTGCCGAAGAATATAAAAGATATTATGAAATTGAATGTCTTCAAATCCGGGGTTAAAAACTATCTCTTGCACCAGTGCTTCTACATTGTAAAATAATTTAATATTTTTTATAAAGGTTAAATCTGTCGTGTACTTTATCACGCCAATGCTGTAGCACTTTTTAAATAACTTATAACAATTTCAAAAACTATTTTCTTGCATGATTGTGTTGTCTTATGACTCATATTTAGTTTTGTGTGTACTCAACTTTGGCACGGTTGTGTGCAATAATTCTGTTGTGCCTTCCTGGTCCGGGTTTTGCTCCAGTTGTCCTTCGGGTAGAGGCGGATTTCTTATACAGGTTCTCTAGGCTTTGTGTAGTGGCATGTTTATTATAATAATAAATCGAGAATTTAGTGTTACTTCAATTCTTATGATTTGTAAACACTATACTCAGAATGACCTATAGTTCGATAATAATTTGTACATGTAAATTTTTTGCGTTAAATTACAAACATATTAGTATTATAACTCTTAGCTAACTTTTTATCTTATCTAGGGATTTTTGCTTCAATTTTTGAATCCGCCTCTGTCTTAGGGCCATGGTTGGAATTGATGGTATGATCCCTTGCTTGCTTCCGGAAAGCAAATTAGTTTGTCTTGCTCGTGGTCACACGCAGTTTGTACTGCTTTTTTGACAAAAAATTTATTATTATTATTTATACATCATTGCTTAAATCAATAACTGAATCGGGGCTACTCCCATAAGTTCTCGGGAGGGTTTGGATTTATATCCTTTCTTTTTCCTTTTCTTAAAATTTACGTATTTCTTTTTGTTTTTTTTTATAGAAAGCATTAGGCTGCTGCTATCTCTCTTTTCCTATCTTCTATATGTTTCGATATATGATCATTCATAAAGGATTTAAGTGGTTATGGTCGAGTCGTTTGGCGAGTCCCACACACGGGGAATGTCAAGTAGGCTCTTCGTAGTGCGTTACAGCATTTTCCTTACCTGCACAAAAATGTTAGGGCTCTAATGATCTCAATTTCGGCGAGCCGTAAAGCCCCAATAAAAAAGCAGCTCGGTTAGTTACTTTAGCATATTGTATCCTCCAGCTTTCATTATTTGGGTTTGGTCGTCCAATCCCGCTTCCGTGTTCTTGCGCGGACGTAGCGTAGTATCTTTTACCTACAACACCATGATTCTCTCGCTCTCATATTACTCGTCCATGGCCAACGTCCCGGGGTGTACAAATTATGCTGCACTCCTCTTGAAGAACCTGTATCTCTTGCCGCGGAACTTTTGCCTAAGGGTTTGAAGAGTGCTCTTTTTATCATTCAGTGCAGTATTCGGGTTTTGAGCGTAAAATATGCGTAACGGTGATTGATATTAACACCAAGTTTTGTTATGTTAAAATGGATTAAATAAATGATTGATGGGAAACCACAATATCCAACCTCCCAAAAGACTAGAATCGACAAGATTCTATTAGCAGAAGCCATGTGTTATAGTATACCTTCACAGTTCCTTTGCCACCTCAAAAATCTCGCCGACCCCGAAAATCAGGATAACGCGTTCCTTCAGAAATTTGGATGAGAGCCCTGGCAATGCAGATTCGAGGAATTTTAGCAGGGGGATGTGCAAGAGACGTAACTGAGCAAGCGGAATTCGCCGACGATATCGTAGACGCGCTTCACATGACGAACACCGTAGCGGCAGCCCGAGAAACTGCACCAGCTCACAATACCGAGGTACCTAGAAGCCCGTCTGTAGACCCTCGCATGGGTTATATCATGCAGACACTGGGGAACCTCACGAGGCAAATCGCCTAACTCCAGCTTTCCCAACAAAATTCCAATTTTCGAAGGGAACCTAATCGTTTCGAACAGCGGAACTTTCGCTCGCGTTCACGGTCGCGTTCCAAATCAACGAGCAGCGAAATTTGCTGGTACCATTCCAGATTTGGAAGTGATGCTAAACGTTGCCTCACGCCGTGCAACTATTAAAAAAACTTGGCAAACCGCCCTCCAACTAAAGGTTGAAGGGCGAAGTAAGCTCCTGCGACCCCACCAATTCGAAATTCAAAGGGGAAGTCGGTTTTTGTAATCGCTTAATGGGCAAGCGACCTTACTTATACGAAAAAAACACAAAGTTACATTTTTTAATTGACTCCGACTCGGATGTATCAATTTTCACGAAGCGACACTGGAAGTCGAACACCGATCCGACTGGACTTATATTGAACGCGGCTAATGCCACAGATATCAAAACTTTCGGGACGGCTTACCTAAATATAAATTGAGCCCTGCGGTGAGATTAAGGTTGGAAGTTCATGGTAGCCGACGTTCAGGACCCCAGTCTAGGAGCAGACTTTTTGTCTTACTATGGGTTAATGCTAAATTGCAAAACCGGTGAGCTGAGCGACAGAATGACGGGAATCACTACATGTGCCCAATATAATTCGTGTAAGTGCATGGAAATAAAAATTAAAAGGGTAACAAATAATGATTTCGGAGAAATCATAAATAGATTCCCCGAATTAGTTACGCCATCTGGAAAGCCGAGTAACATTCGACAAGACACCGTACATTATATCCCAAACACGAACGACCCGCCAATAACATGCAGACCACGCAGGCTGACGCCAGAGAAACTAGAAATCGTCAGAAACGAGTTCGAAAATTTAGTTCGGGCTGGAGTGGTGCACTACTCCAGACGTCCATGGGGTTTCTCCTCTCCACCTCGTGAAAAAAAGCGTCGGAACCTATCGTCCGTGTGGAGATTACCGAAGACTGAACGACAGGACGGTGGCCGACGCATATCCCATGAGGCATATTCTTGATTTTACGAACAATTTTTCTGGCTCAAAAATCTATTCAAAAATCGATCTAGTAAAAGCATACAACCAAATTCCAGTTAACCCCACTAGCAATGAAAAAAACCGCAATTGTAACCCCAATAGGCTCTTTTGAATACCTACTAATGCCATTTGGGCTGAAAAAAGCGCCCAAACCTTCCTACGCTTCATGGACCAGGTTACAACCGGATTACCACTCATATATGTATACATTGATAATATCCTAGTTTGCAGCAAAAATGAAGAAGAACATCTCGAGACGCTCTTCCAGAGGTTGAAAGAAAACAAATTATCATCAATACTAAAAAATCTATTTTTTGGGTCCCAGAACTAACGTGTCAAAATCAGCGCAGACGGCATCCGACCACTGGAGGATCGAGTCAGCGCTCTCCGCAACATGGAACAGCCTACCACGGTGAGAGGTATGCGACGCTTCCTCGGCATTTCTATATAGGAGATTCATCCCAAAGACAGCAGTGCCCCAGACCGCACTAGTTAACGCCATTTAAGGAGGGAAGAAAGACGGGAACAAACCGTTCCCGTGTAACGACATGAGAGCGGCGTTCAACAGCTGCAAAGAGCCTAGCCAACGCAGTAACACTGATCCACCCGCGCAGCGACGCACAGCTGGCGCTATTCACAGACGCATCAGCCACCCACGTGGGATCCTGCCTGCACCAACAGGTCAATCAGGAGTGGCAGCCATTGTCTTTCTTTAGAAAAAAACAAACAGTAAGCAAAGCCAGATGCCCGCATACTACCGCGAACTTCTGGCGATCTACGAAAGCATACAGCACTTTAGGCACTGGTTTGAGGGATTCCACATAACCATCTTTACAGACCACAAACCATTGACGTACGGACTCCGACAAAAACGAGAAAAGTTGCCTCCGCAACAGCTCAATCAACTACAATTCATTGCACAATTCTCGACAGACATTCAACATATTAAAGGAGCGGACAACATCGTGGCCAACGCCATGTCAAGGGGCGAAATAGTAACGCTATTAAATAACACTTGCGAATTTGCTCAACTCCAGTTAGAAGACCGAGATACACAAGAGCTGGCTACTCTAAAACCACACGTATATACCAAGGAAACAGTACCTGGGTCAAATCTAACACTAGTTTGCAAAACAGCACGACCGCTTATAACACAAAAAGTCAGAAAATTTCTTTGAATTAGTCCACAATTTGTCGCACCCAGGACGCAATACAACATTACGGCTAATAGAAGATAAGTATTTTTGGCCGGGAATAAATCAAGACGTCAATATTTGGGCATTCACCTGCATGCATGCCAAAAAACAAGATATACCGCCAAACGGTTTCCCCACTGGCTACGTTCAAACCTACTGAGGAGCGTTTTAACATAATCCACATGGACATTGTTGGGCCACTCCCTTCCTCAGAAGGATACAGATACGCTCTAACCATAATCAACCGTTTCACGCGTTGGGTCGAAATAATTCCGGTTACCGAAATCACCGCAGATAAAACCGCCGACGCGCTATTGCACGGGTCGATTTCACGATACGGCGTTCCAAAAACAATCATAACAGACCAGGGACGACAGTTCGAAGGACAGTTGTTCACTGAATTAATGTTAAGACTCGGAATCAAACGCCTTAGGATATGTACATATCATCTACAAACGAACGGAATGATCGAACGTCCACATAGACAACTCAAAGCTGCACTCAGGTCGCACGATACAACGTGGATCAAGGCATTGCCCATGCTTATGCTAGGATTCCGAGTAGCACATAGAGAAGACTTAAACGTTTCCACTGCCGAGCTTGTGTTCGGAAAAACATTAACACTCCCCAGTGACTTATTCCACGAGTTCAACAAAAACGAACAACAACCAACAACAAATTATGTTCAAAATCTTGTGCATCAAATGCAACATTTGCAACCGGTCACGTCAAGGTGCCGAACAAAACTATCATTCGTACACAAAGACTTACAAAACGCAACTCACGTGTTCTTACGAAGCACACCATTTAGAAAAGAACTTGTTCCTCCTTATAATGGACCGTACGAAGCACTGTCCAGAGCAGAGAACAACAAAACCGTAACCATTCTTGTAAATAACAAGAACTTATGTGTTAGTCTGGACAGGATCAAACCAGCTTTCCTTACAGCTGATCCAACAGACACAAAGGAGGTACAAACACGCAAACACACAAGAACGAACAGAAGAAGCTTCCACAAAACTTCCACCAGGAACGTATACACGTTCGGGAAGACAAGTCAAGATCAATGAGAAACCTGATTTCTATTACCACTGAGCTCAACAACGCTGCAACGCGCGGCAGACACAGTGACAACAATGCTACCACTCTCAAAAACAACATTGTCGCTACAAGAATCTATCAATATTTACAATTACTGATACTATACATGTAACTAATTATGTTTATCTTCTGTAAAAGGTGACTAGACCAAAACTACAAGACCTACCAGCAACGATAAGTAAACACACAGGTCAATTGTAGTCTGTATCCCAGAATTATGTATGTATCACTGTACAGCATGCGCGTAACTTCCAAAAATCAAATTCAATATCCGAAATGGAAATTTTTCTTCATATCACAGAAAAATATGACTATTAACAGAAATGAGCTAAGTCATGAAATGAGAAATCATACAGTTTAACTGAATGACTATCACAATTGGAATGGTGAATTTTGAGTTACAACAAGCATAACCACCTCTGGAGATGGAACATGTTATCCAACTCCTTAAAACCTCTCAAACGACATTGTGCGGCAAATCCTACATTAACATGTCACTAATATATATTTCTTTTCAAAACACAACATTGCCGCTATGATGACTGATGAGATGAACCCAGAGCTATCCCACATTCTGCAAGGCGTTACCATCTCTTCTCCTGATCCTGCCACTGAACCTGGTTCATCCCAACATCCTGCAAGGAGCCATCTGCTATTTTGGTCCATCCCAACACTTCCTCTTAACCGGCGTTCCTGCTAGCATCTCCTGCCAACCGGATGAAAACATCCTGCAAAGATGCACACCCTGCAAACCTGTCAAATGGACGCCCGTAACAAGACAAGAATGTCAAGAGGACCATGTACTACTAGTCAAGAGGACCACATCTAACAAGTAACTCAACGAAATCAGCAAACCACAAACACTAAGAGGAGGCGTGGACACTTTTTCCTTCCACTGAGAAACCAGGGGAGGTTTTTTTCTCCACGCCCCGGCAAACGTCGTGCACGCAAAACACATGTTTACCAAATAAACACTCTATCAACTGGAGTGTCTATCAACGGTTTGCAAAATTCTGCCAAACTCGAAGATCCCGTCAGTTTCGGCAGATAACAGAGAAACTCGCTCTAGAGATACAACAACAACGCTCTAAAGCAATTGAGCCTGGACAGTTTTTTTCCTTAAGAATCAAGAGACGGTTTTTTTCTCCATGCCCGGGGAGTGATGTATAAGACACTAGCACTTACTTCTACATATTGTCATAATAAGACACTGCAACCCCCAGAAAAAAACGCGATAACACGCCAGACGCCAGTCATGATGCGTTATTTATACTACATAGCAACCGACGATTTGTATACCCAGACGCTCTATACGCAAGACACACTCATCGGACTAAACCAGAAGCATTTGTAAACATTACAGTTCCATGGGCCAGCTAAGCTAGAGGAATACGTAAACATGATAGGTCCCATGGACCAAGTAATTATACAACGCGTCATAAGTGTTTATTTGGAAAGATCTGGAGAATATAGATAGATGAAGGTTTGCTGGATAAATGAAAGCCGCCCAACAATACTACCAAGGTGTAATCAGAAAGATAGCAACGACCAAACTTTCAGTAGACAGCTCTTTGATTTGATGGAGGGACATAACCGAGAAAGTGCAAATAATACTCCGTAATGTCTAATTCTATCAAAAATGCCTATGTTATATATTACATGTCAAAATTTCAGTCACTTGTTTAAGGGCAAAAAATAGGTTGTTAATTTATGTTATCTATTTGTCTATTACAATATAGCATATAAATGGGGCTTTAGGGCTGTTGACGAGCCCTAAA
>NNCF01128148.1:244800-301396 GCA_002313205.1 Laupala kohalensis | reverse complement strand
ACTCTTTGCCAAAAGGGACCATACCATTCGGGAATCGTTCTATATAATTCCCTGCCCAAGAATATAAAAGATATTATGAAATTGAATATCTTCAAATCCGCGGTTAAAAACTACCTCCTGCACCAACATGATTTTGGCGCATGTTTATAAAAAAGTTTTTGATTTTAACAAAAGTGAAATTCGTCTTGTGCTTTATCACGCCATTGCTGGAGTACTTTTTAAACAACTTATAACAATTTCAAAAACTATTTTCTTGCATGATTGTGTTGTCTTATGGCTCATATTAATTTAGTTTTATGTGTACTCAACATTGGCACGTTTGTGTACATAAATTCTGTAGCCCCATCCTGGCCCGGGTTTTTCTCCGGTTTTCCTTCGGGTAGAGGCGGATTTATCATACAGGTTCTCTAGGCTTTGTCTAGGGGCGGGTCTATTGTAACAATAAATCGTGAATTTAGTGTTATTTCAATTTTTAAGCACTATACTCAGAATAATCTATAGTTCGATAATAACTTACATGTAATTTTTTGCTTAAAATTACAAACATATTGACATTCTATTAGTATTATAACTCGCAGCTAACTTTTTATCTTATCTAGGAATTTTTGCTGAATTTTTTGAATCCGCCTCTGCCTTAGGGCCCTTGATCGGAATTGATGGGATGGTCCCTTGCTTGCTTCCGGAGAGTAAATTAGTTTTTTTTCCTCCACGTGGTCATACGCAGTTTGTACTGTTTTTTGACAATAAATTTATTTATTTATTTATTCATGGAGACGAGTATTTTAAGGACACAATTGTTTACCAGGACATTATGATGAAGAAATACGTGCGAGCGTGTGATATCGAAAAGTATTCTAAAATCAAGAAATAAAAATCTTAACACCCTTATTTTAAGTGCTAAAAATGCGCATTGTTTCAATTTTTTAAGACTAAGTGGTGTACATTTTAAGAAGAAAATAAACTTGTTATGAATAATGGACTTGTTTCCTAGGTTACTAAAGAAAATGTGAGCAAAATTTTTAACGTGAAATTTTCGTATTTATTTTATACATCAAGAAAATACATGCATTCTGTTACACGATGAACCCTTTACTACCGAACTGTAAGTTACCACCCTCAGTTATTCGACTTCAAAGACTTATAAGACTTGAAAGAATGTTTTAATTGTCTTTGAATTATATTTGATATCGGTTTTCACTCCTTTTGCTCTCAACAATTAATTACACAATCCACGAACTAATATGTGAAGGGAATGAGAGATGTAGTTATGTGTAGAAGTAAATTCATATTCCTTGATATCAATTCACATGGAGAACACGAAACTAAAGATGTGAATCAAGGTTAGAAAGATGTTTGACACATTGAAGAATGTTCTATTAAGAGTGTTATTTGTAAAATTTTAAAAATATATTGCTAATACAGGAAACTTGTTTAATTGTGTTGCAAGCTGGAGACTGTGGAGCTGGGCATTTTGTGTATTAAAAATGAAACATGAGATTCATCAAATATTTTTCATTCCAGACATTGCATTTTTTTAATGTGACTTCTCGCAAATAAACTATAATGAGCGTAAATAGCATATATTTATTGCAATTTTATGAAGTCTCCAGTGATACTTCTCTTTTGGCGAATTTTTCGTGAGCGTAGTCTCCATAGTTAGTCAGTATAAATTTGATAGTGGAAAAGCAACCTCAGAGAAATTCGATTCGTGTTGAATGAGCCTAGAGGGAGGTCACACTAGGACGGCCTAGTCGTTGTTAGCTTCAACTAAAGAAACGAGACGAGCGACGGGAAGAAATCAGAAGCTCTGATTCGCCGAAACTTAATGCACATACCTTAATTGCGAATGGAAGCGATCTTATCATATTCGAACTCGATGTCTCAAATTATTATCGTCTCTGCATGTATGGTATTTATCACATAATGTTGAACACATGACGCGAGTAATGAAATATGTGCACGAACTCGATTCACCGAGAAACCACGCCCAGAAGCTTACATTAGCAAAATTTAGGATTTTTTATATTTAGGATTAATTTATATCTTTGCATTTGTCTTATCACGGACTTTGACAGTCTTAAAAAAGTAGTCGATTTAAGATGTCATTAAAGTGGCAATAACTCCGACTGAGGACATCATGTGATCAACCCTGTTCTGGTCCTAGTTGACTATACCGATTATTAATTTAATTTGTTTAATCATTCCTATTATTATGTCGATTGTGTAATCGGACTATCTTTTGTAACAGCTTGTGAGCTGTAAGTTGAATTGTTTATTTTTTAGAATTAACTGTGATACATGATTCTTTTCTCCGCATGAAACGAGTCAACTGGTAACAACGTACCTTTCACCGACTAAAGAGTGCCTTGCGTTCTTTTCCACTGGACGAAAGCTGGATGAAGCAAGGCTACATATCTTTGATAATATTATAAACAAATACATCAAGTGATTTCAACCTTCCTGCCGTATTAACGAGAATATTTATATTTATTATGAACAACAATTAAAGACGAGTTTTATTCTAATAAACTGGAGCAGAAACTAAGTGCTCGTAGAAATAAAAAGAACATCATATAACATGGAAAAATATTTTGGTGCCGACAACAGTAGGGCACGTCAAATCGTCTACAATTCCTGAGAATACAGTGCCTGTGCAATAGTTTGCAGCACTCACGAAATTTGAGTTGTAGAAATCTTCAAGTTTCACTTCACAAAGTTCAATCAGAATGTTCATATGCTGCAGAAATGACACTTAGTCGTATGACTGATCTGAGCTCGGGTAGTCGTTTCGGTTATCCGTGAGCCGTTCGTAGAAGAGCGTTTAACACAGAGGTCTTCTCCGTAGGAGCTCTCTAGTCAGAATGAATTCTAGCTGTTATCAACAAAATAATTTCACCTTGGTAACCTTCTGATTCGTCGAGAGTCCTTTGTCGCTGTTCTGGAACCTTCCTAACAGCGTTCGTATTTCTTGTTAATAAGTCTTGTCTTGATATTCTAATAAGCTCCAAACAACATTCTTGTCTACGATTGCGTACATATCTGTCCTTCTTTGGAGTACATAAACGTTCGTTTGTCTTGCGTTCAGTATCTTTGAGCACAGAATGTCTTCCGTGTGATAATATGTAATGTTTATTCAAATGAGTAATAACATGCATGGAGTGATAATATGTAGCAGTTCTGAGTGATATGCTGCTACATATCTTTGATAATATTATAAACAAATACATCAAGTGATTACAACCTCCCTGCCGTATTAACGAGAATATTTATATTTATTATAAACAACAATTAAAGACATCTATTAACAATATTCTCAAACAAACAAACGAGCGATTACTACAATGAGTATGCATGTCACAATGACTAATTAAATCCTGACAAATGAATAAATAAATTCATAAGCGACCGATCACAAAATGTTACACAGTCTAGTTGAAGAAGGAAGAAGACACTCTTGTCTTAGACTACGCGAGTGACGCATCGTCCGCTCTTACTCTTATCCTAGCCTATGCGAGTGATACCTCGTCTCAGTCTGACCGATATGTATCGTGTCACAGACCTCCTGGCACATTAACTAACGCTTGTTACCGTGCTCTACTCGCACATAATTAAATTCAGTGAAGTATCGAAAATTACTCGATTAAACTTAAAGATGTTGTGCAACGGGCCTTAAACACCTACGTATTTGTTTAAAGTCATTGTGTAATACAAGAACTGCAGAACAACTAATTGGTGCCTAACTGTATAAGTGTTCCAAACATTCACCGAACAGTGAGTAAAACATTGAGTTGAGAGACGCATAGAAATTGTTTGACTTTGTTAAAAGCAACTTGATCTTCGGTCATTTCTCAATATCTTTCAGACAAATTACGATGTTTATAATTTCCAATATTTAATGTTATTTGACAGTTTCATGTTTTATTCTTTACAAACATACCAGATTCATTATTTTGACATGTTTCTAATTTCATCCAATGTTCCAGTGTATTCATTTGATTCACCTGTGTTTTGGTTTTCCTATGTACAGGAAATTTCATTTTTTTATTGTTTATTGTCTTGCATATCATTTTCATGTGTTTAATTTACAGTGTTTTTTTGTCAACATACATTTGTTAATTTTTTTTGCCTAAGCACTTAACTGTTCACTTTCTTAATCATCTATTTGTGGAGTGCTAACAAATATTCCATGGTATAAATACCATTTGACAATCAATGCAATAAACAGTTTCTTGTTATTGTACAAATTGGAATTCAATTGTTTTTATTTGTATTTAGTCAATTTAATTGACGTTTAATTTTGAACGCCAATGTTGATCTATTTCTTTGTTTATTTTTGTATGGGTATTATTTAACGTTATGTAGCGGAGCTACATAATAATTAATCCCTAATAAGATGTGCAATGGACAACCACGACTATGTTTAAACTATAAACAATTTAATAAACATTAGTCAACAATTAAGCATTCCAGAACAATTTTTGACATACGAATGCTACTACCTGACTGCTACAATGGACAAAATTAATATAATAGTGACAAGTGAATAAATAACATATATTCAGCCAATCAAGTGCCGCAAAAAACTAAGACAAAAGATAGTCGAGAGCAAGAAGAACTCATCACTCTTGTTAGCTACTCGCAGTGCGCGCACGTTCAATGTGAACACCGGCCCCGTGTTTTTCTCATGACCGCTAATAGCTTATATTCACTTAATTACTGAATTTATGGTGCTTAACCAGTGTCTAGCTACACTGCTACCTAAATAATATAACATTATAGAATTATAATCAGAGAATTGCAACTACAAGGTAATATAACTGCTAGTAACATTAGTCAGTACAGTGAAGTAACTGTTATCAAACGGAATGGAACAACTAGTGTTATCTTGAGAACCAATTACGCGTATAAGCGTGAAATATTAGTGTGGTGATAGTGTTAATCTTGTACGCTGGTTCTAAATCAACAAACAGTGAGTAAAGTCAACATGAGTCGTAACAACATATAAAATTGTTTGAGTCAGTCTTTTAATTTTGCTCTTTATCATATTTCCGTCATTCGACGTTTATTAAGTTTTAAATCATATGTTAATTTATTAATACAAGATTGATCTCTTCATATTGGCATGTTTAGAGTTGACAGTAATTTATTGTAATATTTTCTATGTCATTCTTTATCTTGTTGGTCCTACTTCTCTTGCCTTACAGGAATTTAACTAATGTTTTATGTTTGTATATAAATTTGATTATATCTCAGTTACGTATAATTGCTAATGTGTTTCTCAATGTAAAGAATTATTGCTTACGACTGACTGAACGTCATACTATTCAAATCAATCAATAAACCTGTTGCTGTTTATTTTAAATGGAAACTAAAGTCTTTTATTTAATTAATTTAGCTGACGTTAAGTAAACGTTAATGTTAATTTATTTTCATTTGATGTTGTTTTCTGGTTAGGTATAATTTAATTCAAAAATTTATCCTTCTGATATTTTAATTTTCAATGGAGTCTTCAACAACATACCATGCAGATTATATATAGTTGACATCACTTACACCAGCCACTACGACAGTTATTTAGAACACGTTCCTATAATTCGTAACCTTCTGATCTAAAAAATCTTAATTATTTCATCAATTAATATTAACCTTGTACCCAGCTGGAATATGGAGATGTGCTTATTCACGGTCCACTGATAGAAAGTGAATTAATATATGCTTAAAATTCGAAGAATAGGGACTCGTTTCTATCCCATATTGTGAGCATGGAGAAAGGATGATTAGTAGAGATAGGTGGCAGTGAACGGTCGAGTAGGGTGAGCAGAGCAAGAGGAGTTTTTGAGCACGTAATGCTTACTTTAAACATCAAATAATTTAATCAGCCTAATTAAAATTCTAGGATTGAGAGGTCTTATATTAATAAGTTATTGTATTAATTATACAACTTTATTGTAAAAAATAATTTGAATCTACTTGTATTTCAGATTTTCCTTCAGAGGGTCTTCTCTTCTCCGCTTAATATTCACGCTCTACGCCTCAAATCGAAGTAAAACTTTTGCTTTTCACAAACTTCTTGTTACCAGATTACATATTCAAACTCTTTGGATGGAATGAAGAGGCATTGCCCAGAATAATTCGCAGTTCTTTGTCTTTCCACTTCTTATGTTGATATTTTCTTTGAAGGCATTGGTCAGCAGCAGCCAACTAAGCTCCCCAGCAACTTAGAAGCTCTCTACAACGCAGTGTTTAACTGCATAATCCATGGAGACGATAGAGATTCCATATTATCTCGATGGAATTTGCTTCAGGCCTTGTGGGGTACTGGGAAAGGTGAGTGTAGTATCTTTACACCTAGCCTTGTTGTCGAGACACTGAAGTGTCAAGATGACGCCGCACAATGGTTCAAAATGCCGAAAACTTGGCCAAAAGTCGAAAAAAAAAGTTTATAGTCAGGAATATTTAACTCATAGGTTGGCTACACTAATATTGGGACTCCTGTGCATATAAAAACGGCAGTGCTTTTCTTCTGGAGGTCACATTTCAGGTCAGACATAGCGTACCATGGTGTCAGTTGCGTTACTCAAACCGGACAGAAAACAGTTGAAATATTTTTATTCTGTGGAATTGAAAATTAAAACTGTAAAATGGAGGATAATGTATAAAATATGTTCTTAATTATAAGCCCTTGCTTAATTATTCAATCAACATTAAACATATTTTTAAATAATGTTCGTGCCGGAAAGCAAGTAAGCAAGTATTGAAAAATTGAATGTAAACTAGAGATAAGTTGCATATCCCACAATATTCTCCTTTCTTTTGAATTATTTAATGATGTTTATACTATTTGCTTCACGAATCAGCTTTAAAACCCTGCGAAACCGATAATGAACTATGCTCATAGCGTCAGCTGCAAAATATTGTATTTTACGAATTTTGTTAAAGTTAATTTAAAAGTATAAAATTCGGTTCTTTCCATAACATTTATATATAAATCGACATAAATCGCATATAAAGAACACAATACGAAGTAATAGAAGGGATATTAAACTTTATCTTCCAACTACGAGTGAAATTAACGTTCATTATGTGTAATATACCAATTTCATATCAAAATAGTGCCTAAAAATGGCAAGCACGTAAAGCCGAAGATAAAGCTTTTAAAGAATTTTGACTTCTCACTGATATGCCTAAGCAAGAATTGGGAAGCACCAACGACGGAAACACGTCTCGACGTTTTTTCGAAAACACTACTATATCAGATCGCATAACAGGAGTCTCCGAGGAACTGTTCAAACGATTTCACGTAATTCTCCAAACAATATCAAGCTGACATGAAATCAACATAGTTCCGAGATTATACTATACAAACAGACAGATCCATGGAACAGATGTAATAGCTGTTGCAGTATTACCAATAGGGAGAGCGACCGAACCGTCAATGGAGGCGCTTTATACGTTTTAACTATTTTTAACACGTTTACTGAAAAAATCAATGTGTTTAATATACATTATTGCCACCCGAGAAATTTGCTCGATTATCCATGGACCCTCTTGAGTGGGTCCGCACACACTTTTACCCATTTAAATGTGCCCACCGTAAGAGTTCTGTTTGCCTTGGGCGACCAGGAACCCACGGAGACGACTACGTCCATGTCCATTCGTTGACCATAATCACGAACACGTAGACGCATCACTAGGTTGAACAAGATTCACTTATCGCCAAAATTAAATAAGATTTCTAATGGAGGCCAATAATGATACGGTGTTTGCATGAATAATCGCATCACCATAAGCATGTTTCGGCATGGGTAAAAGATGGTACATAAATTCTCCAATACTGTAATTCCCTCGAATGGAAAATTTCCGAAGGTTGACGTTGTCAACTCTCTCCTACTACGCAACAAGCTGATCACCTTCACAGGCGCCGTATGTACTGCCCCTCCTTCCTTCGCTCCTCTAGCGTGACACCAGAAGCTGGAAAAAACGCCTCAGTATAGGACGCGTGCACTTACAAATACAACAAACTTGTTTTCGAACGCCTTTGCTCCCTGAGAAACATGTTTTATCAAAGAAAAATGTTCTGTCGAAAGAAATTTTTGTACCTGTTTTCTTAAATCGTCTATTAGACCGTACTAACGGAGTTACGTAATAAGACACCAAGCAATTCACTATGGGTATGATTTACGTTTTTAATTAACTCAAACTATAATAAAAGTTATTTCACCGTGGGACCCTCAATTCAAATGTGTGAACTATTCCAATATATGGGACGAACACAAGACGTTAAAATAAGAAAATTATCAGGATTGCCTCAAGTAAGTATTGGATCGCGAATAATGACACATTGCTGTCGAAGCGTGGGGATACCCGCTCTTGGTGTCTGGGTGGGGCGAAGCCCCTATTCATCTGAGGATGAAACTTGAGAGCTTGCTGAGACGATGGTATGCTGGGGGTGATTTCTCCAGAGCGAAAAACGAGTAGGTGAAATAACAAAAAACAATTGAACAATAAAATATAGAATCAAGAGCTAATAAAAGTGGGTAAATTTGGTAAATTGTTTCTCCAACTATATATATAAAGGAAGTAGCGAGAAATGGTTCACAGATTTCGAGTGCTGGGCTCTGCTAGTCAGAAATCATTCCCTTGGTGACCAGTAAAGATCGAACAGTTACTTCTGTAACATCCAACTAGTGTGATCAAGTTTTCAAATCATTCGCTACTAACTTTTTTCTTACAACAGGCATACAACTTCCATGATTGTCTTTCGTGAGCTGAGGTTCGTTTCTTAGTTTGATTTTGGTTCTGAATATAATAGCGACTAAAATTCTTTCCTTATTATAATAATAAATATTGTGTGAGCCGCAAGATGTATTTTATGCGGGAATGCTATGTTTTCATAAACACTGCTTTTGTTCTATCTTTATTAACGTAAACCTTTCAGTTCATTAAAGGGTAACGTAAATTAACATAAATTTGTCTTTTATAAAATTTATCAAAATAATTGGTATGATTAAGTTTTAAAATTATTTTCAGTAGAACAGTTTTTTTTTCAGAAATGTTACAATGATTCATCACGTCATTGGCTTGATTAGTTATCCTGAACTTTAACTAATCCCAGATTCTGGAGATATACTTAAAATAAAGTTCGTTTTTCGTTATAAAGTTATAGTATACGAAAACGTAGGCAGATTTTATTTTGGGAGGGTCTTAGATCTCCAAGGAGTCTGGGAGTTTGATAGAGGATAATCCAATTTATGATTCTATAAGAATATAATTTTACTACCCAATGCGAATAATATGCCTATGTACCATCATAATTTTTGTTACACGAAAATCCCTAAAATTTTATTTTTTTCAATTATTTGGGGAGGGGTCTTGAGTCCGTACCCCCTAAATCTACTGTTGAAAAGAATAGTTTAGTAGTGGTATTTGAGTACAAGTGGTGGTAAAATGAGGGAAAATTTGCAATGATGTTAATATGAGTGAATTTATTTGATAATGTACGAAAAGAAGAAGCTAGGAATAGGTTGCGTTGGCGCATAAAATTTGAGATTCCTTTATATTTGACCTAAACGCAGAAAAGACCTTATCCCAATATGAATCCTGAGGTCAACAAGATGGAAGATCTTAATTCGTTCGTTTTCTAAATTTCAGCAGGTGACAGTGTTTGCTTCTTGAAACCAATATCTGCTCCATGCCATATCACTGAGAGAAAGTTATTTTTCTATTTTATTTTATTTTGGGAAACTTATCTTTTTATCACAAATATAAAATATGAAGAAAGAAAATTGATCACAAATTAGAGAAATGAACTGTTTTTGCTGTTGTCATAGCTTTGAGGGTTCTAACTAGAGTTTCCTCTGTTTAAGGGTTAGCGTGAGAAAACCTGAGTGATAGGGAACCCTACTCGGATCATAGTGAGGCGATTCGCAAACGAACTTATTCATAGTGGTTCATTGGTAGCCGGTACCGGTTGCACTCCAGGGCCGTTTTGCCACTGAACACAATAGGTCTGAAGCCCAGAGCTCAAGCTTTTAGAGGGTGCGATATATGTAGAAGATTCCAGGTGACTATTACGAGACAATTGTTTCAGTTTAAATTGAATGTATCATTTACTGATGGCTGAAAGAGGCAAGTCTTGTACTGGAGAAGATAGTGTTTTGGAGTAAGAGTTTACTATTACGATCAGTGGGTGTAGAATATGGCACGACATGGGAAGATGGAACGCAGTCTAATATTGTCAATGTCGTGTTTCATTTCTGCGTTGATAACTTATCAATCGGTAAAGGGTTCTCCCGCGCTCGACAATTCCCCATCTTTAGACGTCTGAGTGGGCGACAACTGAATGACAGCTACGTCAATGACTATCTCGATCTCACGTTGCTTTATTTCTATGGGACGTAGGTGAAGAAGAGAACACTTGATACAGATTTAACAATACATAAATTTAACTGTAATTTTTATTAATTTTAATACTATAACCACTATACACTGCAATTTTTATTGCGTCATTGTTCGTATCGTATTCTACTATTTGTCCTACTTCTTCACTTTCTGAGAAATTTCAAATTTAATTCTGGTGACTTAGGTCAAACTCCATGAAGTTAACCGTTGTAAAAGTGTAGTATACTTTGAAAAAAATGTACGTTCCATCAACAAAAGTGAACACACACCATCATACCCGAGTGTTATATTTGTATCGAACTAGTCAAAAGTATTAGACCCAAGAAGATTGTAGACTCTTGTGTTGAAGCAATCAGTGATGTTAATATTTATAATTAAACATTTTTATAATACAACGACTCACTTATGTATACTTAATAAGATTTTCCAAGTTAACTGGATTCAGATTAAAGCATTGCACTCGGTTTAAAAAGTAATGTATGAGTAACATATTAGTACGAGAAGAGCTGTAGTAATTTAATTTAATTTGTATTAGAAGACTAGTATGTAAATACGGACCATGATTCCAATGGGTAACTTAAAGTTATTAATGTGAATGAAAAGTGAAATGTTCCTGGAGAAGAATGAGTGATTTATTTTTTCTTAACTATTGATGGAATAAATTAAGTGAACAGTCTTAGACCCAGAAAAGGAAATATCGACAAATATATTTGAAATAGCATCATTTAGTTTAATTTTAATACTTAAGTACAACTGGTCAAAATGACTATAAGAAACAATTCAGTTTGAATGACCGTGGCCACTGGTGGCCATGTGGTTGACGGTTCGTGGACACAGTCGACCATAGGTTTCAGAGCCGTGGCCATGGAAGGTCATGTGCGACCGTTCGTTTTCATGTGACCACCTTTGGCCGTTTCGCGTTAACAGATGACCATGGCCATTAGTTCTTACATGGCCACCAATGGCCGTTTGGAGCTAAGGCCATGATTACTGAGCCTTAAAGGTCATGGCCACTGACTAATCATTGAGCCCCAATCATATCATGAGACCTAATTTCATACGAGTGCACTATTCAGAAGGAATTTCATGTTATTAGTAAGAGTGTAATGTTTAATTACTTATTAACTCGCAGAGGGCCTCGCTTATCTACGTAGATAAGGCCATTCATGCAACCCAGATCTCATGTCCACTCACCTCGGCTGACTGTACACTTTTATATTTTAATGTTAATCATTTACTGTTTCCTATCCAGGTGTTTACAGACTCAACAGCGTTTCTGTTAATACTTTTTTAAAACAAAATTTCATTATTAATTGAAAAATCAAAAACTAATTTATTGTTTATTGGACATATAAATATAGACATATCTGAGGAATCTTTACTAAATTTTCAAAACTGCTATCATTAGTAAGGAAACAATTTCTTGAGTCAGATATTCATTATCTATCAGATCGCCCTCGTTCGGACTTTTATTAAGTCTTCAGCAGGGCTCTACGTACATACACACATCAAGGTTTTCTTAATGTTATTGATAGAATAAAAGATTCAGACACAAAAACAATTCTGAAATATTAGAAAATAATTATATCTTCAGGCTAATCTACTTGAACTAAGTTAAATGTACTTAATATTACTACATTGTTATTTTTATACATAGAATTTATTTTTATTGTAACTATCATTAGTATTCTGACTCATCATATATCATTGTAATGATCTGTGTGGTTCAATAAATTATAATTACTTTCAGTATTATAAAAGATTTTTATGTACAGGCAGTTTATTTGTTGACTACACGTTTCAATAATGCATGATTAATCAGGGGCTTTGTTACTATTAAGCAACATTACTACATAAATTGCACCCCACTACATATGATAACACATTTTCCACATACCATGAGAGCAAACATTTTAAACCACTACTACAATATCAGAAAACTTATTCCTTCGGAAGATATATTCCTAGATAGGCAATTACTAGCTTCCTATTACAAATATAAAATTAGGAATATGAAAACAATAGGACATCATACCTTTTTAGCACATTATCATCCAAACACGTGATATCTCAGAAAAAACTTCTTACATGTTACAGAACATCTTTAATAAGAGTTTCAAATTGATCTCCCTTAAAATCTTCCTCCACATGCAGTATTGAATCTCAACTGAATTGGCCACTTCATCTAACCTAAATGAAGTCATTGATACAGCTCTTAATTCAATAATTTGATGAGTTATTATTAAAACTTATCCCGGATATCCCGTTAATTCTCACAAAATATTCAGTTTCCTTCACGTAAAGAACAAATTTCTTAGAAGTTTCTTCAAAACATTAGAAACTAGTGTTCCGGAACTAATTTTTTACTTTAAAGATGCGACAACTGCTACTACTGAGAAAAAATAAGTGAACTGATGTACTATATTTCACTTCTTAGATACAAAATGTCATGAGATGTGAACAGCACACAATGCAGTACAGCGCGGAAAAATGCCTCAGAGCCTGGGAACACGATGTACGTTAAATAGTGCGGAAACGTAGAAACTATATAATAAATATTTTGTTGAAAATAAATGAAAAAAAAAAAACAAGATATAATGAATGATCATTATTTTGTGAAATTTGTAATTTCATTAATATTTCACGAAAACATATTTCAATTTTGTGAATCTTTACAAATAATAAGTAGAGTATTTGAGTATCGGATGTTCGGCTCAAGAGTCCGTGAACGGCCAGCCGAACTAGTCTGTGACCGCGGCCATACATGGGACCCCCGATTGTCATTTTTACCTGACTCGTTTATTTAAAAAATATCTCCGAACAGCCGTCACAAATCAGCAAATACTTCTATGCTTCTCCCAAATATTATCTAAGAAGAACAATTAATTACGTCTCCCGTTCCCAGATAGACACCTCCTGCAGGATATAAAAGGAAACATTACTGCGCCGATACTTTTTGTTTTCCACGCACCAACATTTACACTAATATTTGCTATGAGACCAGTTGTTTCGACGTGCGCTATATCGAAGTATTATAATAATTGAAAGCAAAACTATTATGAGTTACTTAGATGGTACCTCATACTCTCCTTTTATGCCAGGAAACAAAGGTCAAAAACTGGTTCTCCGTCCGAGTAATTCGCGGAAAGGTGCTAATGGTTTTAATATCTTATTATCAATGTTAAAAGTAAGTTTAAGTTTGCACAATTTTTCTCCATGTGTTCGTGGTGGGGTGCTCAAAAACTTCGAAAATTTACGACTCATTTGTCAGAAAAAACTGCTGTTACATAAATTAAAGTTTATTGACATGGATATATTACATTTAAAATTTCTTCAACGGATTCAAGTTCTGGGCAAATTCAAAAAACATGATTTTTTAATTTCTTTTACAAAATTTGCACTTTATCTTTTTGTCCTCATTTTTGAGGTATTAAACCTATTATACGAACAAAAACAACACAGTGTTTTAGGATTTAGGACCAAATACTGTGTCAAAATACATTTAAGCGTTTCAAGGATAAAAAATGTTTTTTTTTATCACATGCGACGCATGTCTCAGAAGATTAGACTAATAAGTGCACTATGTTGTACATCGAATGGACATATTTCATTTAAAATTCCTAAAAATGGTGTAAATTCATAAAACCTTTAGTTTTTGTATTTTTGTCAGAAGAAGAATTTTTTTTACTTTGTAAAACAGATTTGCAATGTAAAATGCATTACATTAAAATAACATTACACTATGAAGAATAACATAATTTTTATGTGGTACATTATTAAATCTAATGATTCTTGAATATTAAACTCATATGCTTACCAGGTGACCTACATTCTTACCAGCATGGGAACAAAGGAAGTTCCAGTATTGTGTTTCTTCTAGTCAATAGATTTACGAGTTTTTCTCGTTAGTGATTTTTCTTCCAATAAGAATTGTGAATAACGATTTAATTCAAAATATAACAATACTGGAACCTACTTTGTTTTGCTATCCTCATAAAGGTGGAGTGGGTAGACGTCTCGTAGTTTGCCGTCCGATGGTGGGGGATGACTCCAGCGAGACGGTCCGTTTCGGCGCGCTGAGTCACTGCATCAAGGAATACAGCAGAAAAATTCGTTTCGACCAGCACTCGATAGTACTAATGACTGATTAACCGTATGCACATGCGATTAGTCGGAGGGAGAAAAGTCCGTAAATGGCTTCTTTAACTTTAACTTTAATGTATATTAATGTTAATATATATTAATGTTAATATATATTAATGTAGTGGTAAACTTCCACTCTTGTCCCTGTTATCATAATATTATAAGTATTTTAATACGTCGTACAAGTATTGATCATAAAATTATTTTTGAAGTAAGTTTACGTTCGCCCAGAGAACGTTTTCACTACTTTTATAAAGGGACTAGGCCGCCACGGTAAGTATGAGATGATCCGTATCCGCGCTTTCTACCATTTGCAAAAAACCTGCGAGAAATATGTTTGGACTTTCCGAAGTGTTGTGCCGTCCATAATGATGATTCATCAACTATTTCCGATAGTGAAGGTGGTTGCAACGGGACGGGATTTTCGCCCTTTATGTTGTTTTGAGAAAACGCAATGGATATACCTAAGTGCATTATAATGGTTAAGAATTGTCCCTTGCTGTTCAACATGCTGCTTCATTTTCATTTTCTTCTTCTTCTTCGTTCTCACCTCTTCCCGTTCCGCGAAGTCGGCTTTCCTAATCTTGAGGCGCTATTTACTTCGCTGATAAGCATCAACAAACAGACTAAAAACCTTCATGTCTCTCTCAACATTCGTCATCCACCTTGTTTGCGGTCTTCCTCTCCCTCTCTATTGTGTAGCTATGGGAAGGCACTTCTTCACTACGTGATCATCGGGACTTTGCATAACATGTCCATACCACCTTAGCCTGGACTCGGAAAGTTTCTCAGCAATAGGCGCCACTCCAAAACTGCCTCGATATGATCATTACGGACTTTATCCTTGAAAGTGAACAACTGAGCTGTACAACATGCGACATCCAGATTATTTTAATATTTGACGTGATTCCAGAATCGGGCTTTCTTCGTCTCGTAAATAAAAGAAGTTCCTCTTTACTTAACATTGCGCTCTTTACAACTAGTGTCGCGCTCTCAGCAAGGAAAGGAGCGAGATGCATTGCGTTACTTTTTTCCGTTTGTTTTACAAATGGATTCCGAATGTTTCAAGAAGTATATTTAGTTTGAAGAAACCTATGCATTTTAGACCCATTTTGTAGAAATGTCGAGCAGGACTCAAATGTATTAAAATATTTGCAATTAATGTGCAATAAAATTTTGTTCAATCTAGTCCACCACATGATTAATGCGAGTGGCGCGGGGTAGGTGGATCTCTGATCCCAGTCCTATGCTCTCGGAGTCGCCTCATTCGACCAGACATTTAAGTGCAGTTCCGAAGTTCCATGACAAGCAATTTATTGGGTGCCTACCCCTCGAAAAGTACCGTCCGTGTCGAGCCTTATTCCGACAGCCTGTGACCCTGTTGAGCGCGTCAGTCGTTTTGTTCCAACGACCGGAGGACGAACAGATTTCTGGTTTTAGTCGCCTGGGGCACATCGCGCTATGCGCCGTCGGAACTAGCCTTCATACCGATCCAGGGCATTCTTGACTTTATACGGAAAATTTCGCATCTAATTTGTATGAATTAAAAATATTTACTTTTTTCGCACATTCTGGACATCGACATATAATCACGTTTAATGATGCGCCACACATTGAAATTGGAATATTAACACAGAAAAATAATTCATTTTAATTATTCAATATATTTTTAAATAACACGATTTTCACGTTTTATTGGAAATGATCGGATCAAAATGTCTCGCACGTTTTGTTTGTAAAATATTTGTGAAGTATTTTAAATTCCTGAAAAAAAAAATGGAAAAATAGATCTAAGCGAACATTGGGAACTTTGCTGTTTCATTATATGATTATTATTGATACTGACACATTTGTTTGTATGCTGTAATGTATTATGTCATGCTCATACATGTACGTGCCATTTTCTAATTTTATCCAACTAATTATTCTATAAAAGTATCAACACTTTCAAATTTGAAGTTCGAAATGCACTTTAATCTACTCCCCCCCCCCACACACACACACCTTTTTATACTAGAAGCAAACTATGTTTGACTTTGTGCTAGAAATAAACTATGTTCATCAAGAACTGTCGGTTAAATTTGTTTTTCTTTATGTCTTTGTTTTGTTATTTTACTTAAATCGTTACTTAACTATGTTTAGGATATTACTCACCGACTCTTCCACCCTACGAATTTACAATGCAGAATCCACTTTGCCGATTCAAAGCCATCGGATATAGTTCTATCCCGGCATCTGATAATAAGGATGGCCTCGTGGCAATAATCTTCAATAAGAAGGAAGAGGAAATAAAGTGAGTATCCTATTGTAACTATCGTTACGTTTCAAGCGTTTCTTAGGACTATCAGCTATGTTGCATTTGAGGGTTCAGTGCTTACAAAGTATGTAGATTCGAGTTTACGCTGTCATATATCCTCACCTGATTGACCGATTGGAAATAAACAGCCAATAAATTAAAAGGAATATCTTGAAATTTTACGTTAATCCATGAAAAATGTTCTTTGTGTCAACGCAAATTTTGTTTATACAAAAAGAAGAAAAATACCCCTTGTTCCGTATTCTAAACTATATTTTATTTGTATAACTATTTTGTATACTCTATTGGTTGGATTAACTACAAATTTTGATAAGGTAAAAGTGTTTTAAAAAACATTTAAGTCACGTTTCATGAAGTCACGCACCTCGTCCATAGTCATATGTAAAATAATGGAATATTTTCTGTTTGTTTGTTTGTTTGGAAATTAATACCCGGCACTTGAGTTTCTGCAAAAATATAGTCATTTTTATTCGTTAATCTGAAGAAAATGAGAGTCCCACCTTTCTGCCAAGGACTTTACCCGGCACTGCCTTAATCTGAGACCGTCTGGGATACAACGCTTCGCTTCTCTCTTAGCTAAATACCTACCTACGCCTAATCCACCACCCACCCCTATTGCTACCTCGTCACTTTTTCCATCGCTCCCCACTCCCATCTCTTCACCTGTCCTTGAAATGTCTCCGCCCCTTATCTCACCTCTCCCGCCCAAATCTGTTTCACCGGCCCCAACCCCGACTCCTTCCGGTCCCAAACACGGTTATAACTTGCGACCGAGAGTTCTATGTGTTGTATCGATGCGACGATAAATTCAATATATTTTTTTCAATATTCTTGAAGTATTACAACTCTTGCTTTCCAATAAAACGGAAGTAAACAATCACAATCGATGGATAACTCAATGAATTAGAATTTCTTCCAAAAACAAACATTTATATTATCTTTAAAAACTTAATAACCAACCATCCGAATTTCATGATTATTTTCGTAAATATAAATTCTTTCTCAGAAAAGTGGTCTATGCAGCTAAAGTAATGGAAAATGACAGACAGATAATAGAATCGAACAACCGGACTAAAACCATGTGGAATATTATAAAGAATTACACACTCCCTTCAGAAAATGGTCAAGAAAACATTTCCCTACTGGACGATGGCAAAATTGTATCAAATCCAAAGGACATCGCAAATTTGTTTAATTCTTATTTCTCAAAAATAGGTAAAATATCGAAATCAGTAACTCAAAACCAATGTCCACCAAATACATCCACACGCATACCGCATTCTATGTTCACTTCCGAGACTAACTCTAGTGAAGTTCTTTAAAAAATAAGTATTCAGCAGGGATAGATGATATACCTGAATTAATAGTAAAATATTCCTCTCCCGTTATATTAAATCCACTCACTCATATTTTCAATAGCTCCTTCTCAGAAGGTGTGTTTCCCGACGTATTTAAAAAAGCTAAAGTGAAACCATTACATAAGAAAGGAAATAAACGTGATGTTGGAAACTATCGACCCATATCACTATTGCCAACTTTCTCAAAAGTCCTGGAAAAACTCTGCTATAAGAGACTTTTAGACTTAATATTCTCTCAAACGATCAGCACGATTTCAGGAAATTCTTTTCAACTAAAAGTGCCATATTTTCTTTTCTAAATGATGTAACAAATTCTCTTGACCGTGGAGATAATCCACAAGGTATTTTTCTTCATTTTTCGAAAGTATACGATGTAATCGATCACGAAATTCTTCTCTCAAAACTGCACTCATACGGTATTCGTGAATTGCCACATCAATGGCTAACTTCCTACTTGAAAGGTAGGCATCAGCAAGTAGAAATTTCCCATGTAGAAAATAAAGTATGTCAATATTACATTTCAGAAACAAAGCCACTTACTTGCGGATTACCTCAATTTTAGGACCTATCCTCTTTTTATTGTAGGTAAATGATATGTCATCCACCACGCCCGATTGCAAAATGTCTCTCTTTGCTGATGACACAAATCTACTATGTAAATATGTCAATGCGCAAAATGCTCTATCTAACTTCTCGTCTTGGTTTCATTCAAATCGTCTCATCGTAATACTGATAAAACAGTATCCATGATATTTCGCAATAGTGTAATGAAATCTCTTCCTCCTACACCCCTTTCACTAAACGGAACCCAAAAATAATCAGTCAAGCAAACAAATTTTTTAAGGCTTCATATTAAGGACAACCTCAAATAGAATTACCATATTGATAAATTTGGATTCCAAACTAAGCAAACTATGCTATGCATTCCGAATTTTAGCCAACATTGTTAGTCAACACATTTCTCGCTGCGTGTATTTTGCAAATGTAATTCTCATTTACGGTACGGCATTATCTTCTGGGGCCAATCCACTAAGCATTAAAACTTTTATAATTCAAAAGAGAATAATTCGGATTACATGTAAATCTCACCCCCGAAATTCGTGTAAACCTTTCTTTAGAGGATTAAATCCCTCTCCCTTGCATATACATTTATGAAGTAGTCGTGTTTGTTAAGATAGAACTATTAAAATCCCACCGCTGCTTTAGAAGAAATAGTCTAGTTCACGAACACAACACTCGCAATAAGACTAATATTCATCGTCCTGGCGTGTCAACAACTCTTTGCCAAAGAGGCCCTTATAATTCAGGAATAATTTTGTACAATTCCCTTCCCAAGAATCTAAAAGATATAAATAAATTGAATCTCTTTAAATCCGCGGTTAAAAGCTTTTTAATGTGCTCTTGTTTCTATAATGTGAAAGAATTTACAGATATTAATAAATGAAGTTAATCGGAGATTCAATTTCGTAAAAAATATTGTTTTCCACATGACTTCGGATGGGGTAAGTGATGTTCATATCTCTTATACTTTATCACGCCATTGTTATTGTACTCTAGATATTGATTAAATTCCTTTTTATGCATGTTGATTTTGCTCCCTTGGTTTATAAATAGTTTATTTCTAATTGTACGCAACCTTGGTACGGTTGTGTACATTACTCTGTAGCCCCATTCCGACCCGGGTTTTCCTCCGGGTAGTAGCGGATTTTCCTTGGGCGGGAATTTCATTGATACTTTTGTTTAATTAATTTCGAATAGATACTGCTCTAATACCTACAATTTATTTTGAATAATAAATGGATAACAGTAGATATTTATTAAATAATTTATTTTCTAAATATTAAATCCACCACTGCCCATGGGCCCTTGATCGGAATTGATGGGATGGCCCCTTGCTAGTCTCCGGAGAGTAACTTAGTTTATTGCGCCCCACGTGGTCATACGCAGTTTGCAACTGCTTTTTGACAAAGTTTATTTATTTAGTTAGTTAGACTCTTGTGTCTGTTAAACAGACATTTGAGGAAAATCTCAAAATTTCTGTCCTAACATTGTCCGTAAACCGTATTATATAGGTAGTTCATGAGCACTTTAATTTTGTTGTCCAGTCAAATTTTAGTCCAGTCAAATAGTAGGGAATGGATGCAAAAAATAGGGTAGAGCTAATTTTTTATATGTTATAAAGGTCGAGGCTCTAACTAATTTCCAAAGGTTTACCAACAGAAATTATGCTGCTGGCGCTGTCGTCTTAAAGAAATTATTATTTTTTGACTTTTTGGGTTCCTGCCAAATATATGCCATGGTATGCGTCTGACCAAAACATACTTCACATACTTTTTCAAAGAAGACTAAATTTGCTAAAACGTTTTTCCCTGAAAATGTGTCGTCTTTTTTTGTTGCAGCATTTGTAAGTGGGAAATGTAGCGTGCTATTGAAGCAAATCTACACGGAGCGATAGGAGGTAGGAGTTGGGAGGTAGGGCTATAGTTAGTAGGTGGGTTGGTTAGCTGGGTTTACCAACAACTTGGCCCACGTGTTATTATTGACAAATGGATCGACAAATGTCCACAGTATAGCAAAACCCCTCATGACGAGTTAAACCCATTTCAAACACTTGAGTGTGAGATTGTGTATTACGTAAGTTTGTACGTTGTTTTAAGATTTTGTGTTGGATAGAAATATTATTCGTTTGTTATTCTTAGTTAATTTTATTCGCGTATAGTGACTTCACGAGTGTGTGTCAAGAGATCTTATTCATTTTGTGATATATGTGCCAATTTTGTGGTTAAAAAGCAACAGCGTTAGATAACGAATTCCGTGAAAAGGATGTACTATGCACATTTCGGTGTACAACTCGGCGATCGGGACAAAAAGTGGGCCCCACATTAAGTCTGTCATATGTATGACAGTGTCAGAGGCGGAGATGAAAGGAGAGTGGGTTGGCCGTAATTTTTATATATGATTAGATTATTTTCAGCATTCTTAAACGACCATTTCATAGACATTTCATAGGCTTTGTGATAGGAGTAAAGTGAGAGATTTCTCCTCCCCTTGTTTCACGTCATTTTTGAATTTGTTTTAATAAGTTTTCTTTGCTATTTAATATACTTTCAATTGATATTTGTTAAAAAATATTATTAATCTTCAAAAGTTTTTTCACTGCATATAGTGTTATAGAAATAGGCGAAATTTGACTACTACCAAAATTTTGTCTCAACGATTGTACAAATCCTGATGTGATAGAGGAACATAAATGATATTTTTGAATTTAGCACATAAAATTTATTCTAAATCACCCAATTTCATCCAAACCCCAAAAGGATAAAGCAAGGACTCAAAAGAATGATATGTACTTGAAAATATCAATTTTGATGTGGTTCTAAATAAAATGTACAAAATAAAGAAAAAAATAATTACTAGTGCTATCAAATTTTACGTGTTCACCATCTCACGTGAACTGACTGCAGCACCGTTGTTATTCAAAAGAAATATTATGTAAATGTCATTTTTTAGTATTTTTATTCTACTTTAATTTTTATACCGGAGTGTTTTGTCGTAAATTGACGTGGAAATGCGTTATTTGTAATAGTTGCGCGCGAATCGGAAGCGCAGCGCAAAATGCTTATTTTTGGGCAAAACGCGGCACGCTGTAGTGGAGTTATTATGCGTTCTAACGGAAAATTGATAAGAAATAAAGTTTTTTGTTTTTTGTCTACATTCATTTAGTAAAGAAAATCTTTTGCTCTAAAATCAACAAAAGACTATATATTTTGAAAACACTAAATTCTTAGCATTCTTTTAATTTTTGCAAAATGCTGAGTCATGTGGCAGAAATAATTTTTCGCAAACTTGAAATTCGGATTCAGCAAACGAAAATACATAAGAATCAGTCAAAATAAAAACTTCCAGGTAAAATCCCCTTTTTCCCGGACTAGGACTGTATGCATTAATATGATTTTCGACTGTGCCAATTCCTGCTTTGAGGTAATGGGGAATAGTGTATTTTCCCGGCCATCGATATACGGGGTAAAAATTCGATGGGGTAATCGTTCGAATGGAACTATATTTATTTTCGGGGAAGGGGAGGGGTAACGGAGTTTTTCCATTGGCACCCCCTCCCCCGCGAAAGTTGCAGATTTATCATTCTTCTTCATTTTCTTGGCATATGTGCCACCTCGTATCTTAAGCTTCTGCAAAACGAGATCCTTCTCTTTTTTATTATTTCTCTTTCTCTTTTTTTGATCAACGCACAGCGCATCTTAGTCACCTTTCGGTGTTATCGTACCTGTCCCGGAGACACGAATGCAGATCTCTTTTCGTCTAACCAACCAACTGCTTTATATACGAGATTTTATCAACATACTCCATAAAAATGTCAAATTTAATTTTTGTCTCGAGTAGTGTCCAAAGTTACACATTTAGCTCATTCGGTCTCTGATAGCTTCGTAAAAACTCTGCTCTTCTTTTGCATACATGTCACTCTCCCACAACTCCGGGATATCCGCTTCTATCGTACACGCACATCTCTCATCCTCGATCTTTCCTATTTTGTGTAGATATGTATTGAAGTTGCCATGTCTTGTTAAAAATTCTCCCATGGATTTCGTGGGATTGACCCACTTCCTATTCTTATCCACATATATCACTTCTGGTATATATTTGTATGTCTGTCTCCCTTTTTCCGTTCTTCCCCATCTTGTTTTCTATCCCTTTTTCAGTACAGAATCATGTTTAATAAATTAAAAAGTAAATACTTTTCTCTATGCATCCGTACGTATGTACGCACAAAAGAGATTTTGTAGTACATGATCCCTTTAGTAAAACTTTATCAACCATACATACAAAAAATCTTTTAGAAAATTATCACCAAACCTTTTCAAAAATATAAATTGATCAAATATAAATTCTTTGAATTATGAAAAAACACGTGATCTGGAATAAAATAACTTTTAATGTAATAGATCTTTTATTAAAATAAATAATTGATACTATTTAAATACTACTATCCTAACCATAAACAATTAATTCTGAGGGAAACAATTTCTGGTGAGAAAAGTGCAAGAAGACATACAATTCAAACCATTAAACTCTTATCTTGCGAGCTTTCTTTGCAGCAAATGTATTAATGATCTTATCGAAACAAGTCACGGACGCTTTGACGTTCAATGGAAATTCTTAAATTAGCGACTTTTTTTCTACTTCATAGTACTACTTAATTTTTTTTAAAGTTTCAATTTCCGGAAACTTCTTTCTCCAGTTGCTACAGACACTGGAAGTGTTAGAAAAATTGTTAAAGATACTCATATGTTTCGGTACCCTTCTCCCAGCTTGCTTTTATGTATAACTGGGGCATAGATGCTGCTGAGTCTTTCAATTCGTTTTCGGTGGTGAAAGCAAGGAATTTGAAACTCTATTTAATTCAAAAGTTCTTCTTCATTTAAGTCTCTTCGGTAGGTTTTCGCTAATTCTTTGGTCTTACTTTTCAAACTGTTAACATATAGCTTTTGAATTTCACTTGCACACAAAAAACTGAACTTGTGATCAAATCACTTTAAGTGCGTCAAAACTGCAATTCACTCGATAATTTGAAAAAGAGATTTCCTAAAAGGATCCTATTGAGTGAGATGTGATGAATCATCTTTAAATGTTTCCCCCCGGCATTTTCTTTATTTTCCTCCTCCTTCTGTCAGTATGATCTTTGTTGATACCAATATTATCTGGAAAAAAAACTTAGTCTCATCAATCGACTTTGAAAGTCTCTGGTTGAAGATTACAAATTTAGAAGACCTTGGATGTCTTTTTAGCGGTATGTACCGCAGCACCTTCTTTTTGTAACAACTTAATCACACGCACAATATTCTGGAGAACTCTAAACCATGTCATCGCAATAAACTCGAAATTTTTAATATTCCAGATTAGATATTTGATATCAGATTTGGTTTCTGGAGACGAAAATTCATGGGTATCTTGTAATTGTTTGTACATGACTTCTATCGCTTAAAGCAGAGGTGGCCAGTGATCTGCACTTAGACGAATGCTACGTGCAACGGTATGCAAGTGTACAACAACTGAGCAGGGTAGTAGGAATTGGGGGGTAGAAACTCGAGTCTACCACACTCCCCTCCTTTGAGAGATAAGGCAGCAATTCAAACAGTGTTACTCACTGAGCAGAGTAAATGTCAATAATAAACTGTTTTGAAAATATTCATAATGCTCAATATTTCAATAATTATGGAATAAATAAACAATGTATTCAAGTATATAAATAAATAAATAAATAACGTGAAAGTCACGAGCAGTTTAGAGATTTGATGAAATATTCTTATGAAAGCATTAAAAGATTTATAGTGAGTTTCGTTTTTGAAAAAAAACGCTGTTCGCTGGTGTAAGTATAGCTGAACATCGATATATTTTCATCAGCAAACGCATGAAATTGTCGAAAATTAGGAACAAGTTTTTTCTAAAAATATAACATTATTACTCTGATAGAAAAGCGAGCGATAAGAAAGAGATAAGCGTCGCTGGCAGTACCCCACCACTGCGCACGCGGCCATTCCTTCCTCAGTGAGACGCTTCATAGAAACTGCACTTAGCATGCACACGTAAAAGCACGCGCGTGCAAAATGACCGAACGGGTAGCTGTGAACATCCCTGGCTTAAAGTCCAGCTAACCATCTTGTTTTGCTTTCTGCTTCTAAACTCAATTTTTTAGGCTCAATTTTATTTCTAATAATCCTCTGGCAACCAAATTTTGGTGTTGTCAGAGGTGTTATACTTATTGTTATGAATAGCAAATTATGTGTTATTGAAAATATGAGCTAATTATTGAGAGTAGTGGCTGAGTTAATAGATTTTGATCATTGATGTTGTGCCAAATCGGTTATTTGGTCCTAATTAACGTGAAAAAATTTAGATTAAGGCAAATATTGTTTTTCTATTATTTCATTTGAATTATCCAAAAGACTTTAGTGTGTAGAGAAAGAATCCCTTGCTGGCTTGTTTCCAAGGGGGTTCCTACCTTACCTAGGGGCGGTCCCCAGCACTGACGTGCCCCAGGTATGTCCCCACAAGTTTGGGGAGTGTGGGCATTTCAGCTACACTAAAAATACCCTCCATTACTCTTGTTCATGCAGGAATTTATATATTAATTCACTCCTAGTGGAAGCATAATGGACTGCTCCAACTAGGGCTACAAATGTAGATGTTATTAGTCTAATACTTGACCTAGTACTTATATTTACTAAACTAGCTTAACGTATAGCGCAGTTCCTTTTTCAATGCAATTGTTCCAGGACTGATTTGTGCCTTAAGTTACGCTAATACACATACACTGTGTACATTTACGTGAGTACCTATCACTGGTTAGTGTCCTAACAGCACCCGCGCATTTACCGAGTCCACTACTATGTCAATCATTCCTAGGACAATCCAGGCAATAATGCAGAGTACAAACATTACAGTCATAATTATACACAGGACACACAACACTTTCTGTTTTGCGACACCGGAACTTGTCACAGTATTCGTCGTTAGTAGCGTTATCTGTGTACACTCGAACTCGGAAGTTTTTAAATGCAAAGTGCCTTTCATTCGACATACTGTATCATGAATGGTACGGTCTTGTGTAGTCGTAAACAGCTCTGCCATGAGTTCTACAGAACTATTTCGCCCCGCTAATTATATTTTTTAAAGAAAAATTAGAAGCCAATTTTTTGGCTACGTCGCTGGTTTACTAGTTCCAGCAGCCTTGCGAGCTCCAGTGATGTCGTTGAAACCCCATTACATTGTTTCTGTGTATTCACAGCTTCTGGTTCTTTTAGCGCTAATATGTGTTTCATATATACTATGGGATTGGACCTCTGTATCCTCTGATTGCTCATCGTCTGGTAATAAAGATCCAACCAGAGCCTCTGCAGATTCCTTCCATTCAGAAGTCAATTCTACATTTGGTTTTACAATGGAGGGAAGAACAGTTAGATGTTGTATTTTTGAGTTTGCAATTTTGTAAGCTCTTCGTTATATCCTAGTTTCTACTGTACTTCCTCCATTGTAGTCTTGAGATCTTTCTAAGTATCGAGTTTCCCACTCCACCATGGACATTTTGATGATTTGAAAACTTATGTTTTTGGGATGGAATTTTTCGAAACTAAGAAGTACTCAAACATTATTGATACTTACAATCTTGATGATGAGCTATGTGAAGAAGTTGTAAAGAGCAGACTCGGACTGGCCCGTCGGCCCACCGACCCTGAAACCGCTCCTCGCTTCCCAACCTTTCATTCAAACAGTTTTCAACTTAATATGAAAGAAATCATGAATTAAAATTATATTTTAGAACAGAAGATTTACGGCAGAGTGGCCATATTCCATCACGTTGTACAAACTGGATAATTAAAAAGAAAAATAATCTAGGTATTGTAAACAAGTTTCGATATTTTGTAAGTTTAGCACAGAGAGTGAAGGAAGCGGAGACTTCTAGAATCAGTCAGAAGGAAGGTTCCAAGTATAAGCAAGCTGCAGGCAACAGCTCAAGTCATAAAACTATCCACAACTACTGACGGGAAGTGAGGGTAGTGAAGAAGGGATCGTATACAAAGGATCTCTTGATATCTCTTGACACAACTGCGTAAGACATGAGGAAATGAGATTACGGAAAGGACCCGCCAGAAAATTTGATTAGCGCGTCGTCGCTGCCACAATGAGAGTGAGTGTCAAATAACAAAACTATGAAATATTGATGAAAATGTTATCTATCGCATTAAGTGTTCTTTAAATCCTTCGCATAATCGGTATGAAACCACCTCAACTTTGGACTCCAGTCAGTGTAACAGTATGCGCGCGACAACAGCAGGACCAGACTGTACTTGACTGCTTCAGCGCCGCTGGTCGCTAAATGAAAACATAGTTCCGTTTATCACTTATTTGTGGTTATATACTAAGTTTTAAACATTTTAGATTAAACTTTAGAGGCGAACGGGGTGGTGCAGTTGGTAAGCGCATCAGCGCGTTATACAGAAGGTTCCGTGTGCGAATCTCGGTCCCGTCTCCCATTCAACATAACATAATTAAAAGATAATGTATTTTTACCTTGTTCCTGCAGATGTTCTTGAGTATTCTGCAACCATGATGACATTAAACTTGACATCTCTGCTCTTGTAATATTTCTTTAGCTATCCTTCTGTTGGAAGCTCCAGCATTTTTTACTCCACATGGATTGGCCATATTCTACGTTGAATATATCACTCTTACAAAACAAACAACACTCGGAACCCTTTTAAACGCGATATTTTGGTACTACGCCAGGCAGCTTTGAAATAATACCAATGGCCGAAGATCCCATTGGTTGAGATTTTGTTACTTTGTTTGCCGATGAGACGCCAACAATGTTGAAATGCAGCGGAGCCATGACACCTCATCGTTCGTCTCAACGCTCGTTAAGAATATACTTGCACTAGTATGATATATTAATTTTTTTAAAGAAAACTAAGTTTTATAAATAATTTAAAAATGTGTTCAAAAAATAAGGGAAAACAATACCAAACGGCCATATTTGGTTTTATGTCGAACCAATTAGATACGTTGACAATTTACGGATGTTTCGAGTCAACGCTACAGCTAAATATCGCATGATTACTCAAATTAAAAATATACTGGATTATAATGAAGTTCCGGACGTTTCTGACCACAATACGATATATTTCTTTATCGCAAATGACCACTCAATCGTCCTTAAAGAGAAAATATTAACTTGTTTTATTTTGCTAATTGAAATGTATTTTTAAAAGAAAAACATTTATGACGACTCCATCTTTCAGCGTTACCCATAGTTTGGCGTCCCTATTGCCTGAAGCACTTCCTCACCCCCTGCAATAGATCAGACCTTGATGAGACAAATATTAAAATTTACATGGAATTGGCATAAGTATTACAGTAACAATGGTATATTAATTATACAATTTATTGTTCAGAAGTATTCAAAATATTCCGATATTTGAGGTACTGACTTCAATTTTCACTTTTGTGCTATGACAAACTCACAGGATATGATTTAACTGTTATAACAGTTCTATTTTCTTTTTTATACATTTTTGTTTTGAAAATCCTTTGTGTTCCACTAGTCGGGTAATCCGTCATATTGGGATGACTGTCGATTTTTGACCCATCTTATAGGGCAAGTATTCGGGAAAATCTGGTTACAAAAATATTTTTAAAAACTGAGTGTGCGAGGTTTAGGTAATATTTGTATGTGAGGTAAAAGGTCGGTCCTTTTGAGTTAACTCTTGTAACCCACACTCTCCATTATTGGGATTCAATTTATGTGCGCGTATGAAAATATGGTATATCAATTTGCAGTCTATTTTGAGCTCTGGCACCCTTTTCAAGCTTCAGATAAGTGAAAAAATGGAAAGTATGGATCCTATTTATTTATTTAATGTGAACCCTCTTATGGCGAGGTTCAGGACATGAAACCTGCTCTTCCGTCTTGGGTAAGGGAATTTGGAAGGAGATATCACGCTCTGATACTCAGCGATATCAGGAGGCGAGGATTCACCACTAGACCGCCACTGTTGGCCTTACTGTAATGAAGCGTACGAAATGAACTATAAAAGACCAAAATCTATTATTGTGCTTGAACGATGAAGTAATTGTATGATATTCACCTCACCAAAAAAGTTGCCCTTAAAGTGATTGCGCTGCGTATGTAGTATTTAACTGTTATGTGAGTTTAATTTGAAATCATTTTATTTCGGAACATTTTTTTAGATCTCAGCTGAGTCAGCTCATCTTAAATATGCACGTTGTCCTGGGTAACAAGCCAAATATCATCCTGAACATTGAAACTGTCCGACCGACGTCCGAAACGAAAACACAAGTTGTTATTTTTGTCATAGAAAAAGGGCCCAACGGTAAGGAAACATACAAAATATTTCCCCTAATATATTGCCAATCTATGCACATACATATCAATAAATTGTCTTTGACGTAAGGAAATAAACACCGAAGACATTAACAAAGAATATAATGCGATTCTTGAAGCAGACCTCGTATTTGACTGCACGAAAGTGATATGAATAAAAATCGGTATGACATTTTCATAATTAGCAGTAAGCGATATAACATTTTCTTCTTAATTAACATGTATCTTAAGAAGCTTGGGGTATGTAACATTTCGATGTTAACGAATTAAAAAACTGATAGTATTAATTAAATCACATTAGTCATATTTTTATGTGGATTTGTACGGAACAGATTTGTATGGTGGATTTGTAACAGATAACTTAATAAATTAAAAAAGTCATTTAATTTATCGATAACCTTTACAAGGACCTATGGTGGACAGTGGTAAGATTGCATGAAGCAAACGTTGCTCACCGCGATAGTATACAGCTACGGAACGACGTTGAGCAAGCGACTGAAGCGTTTGGTGAGTGGGGCAGGATTACAGGACTCTGAGGTGGAGGCAATAATGGTAGGCCGTACAACACAATGTTTGGAACGGACAATGAAAGCAGGGAGAGATGAAACAATGGAAAAGATTCGTAGATAGAATAAGAATGTAATGGTGGAGGAAATAGATGAGAGATTGAATCTTTGTTAGTCTCTGGGAAAGGGAAAGAGAATCGGTTCAACGGAAACGAATGGCAATGTTGGATGTGGTTGTATGAAACATTTATTTCGTTGGTAAACATCTAAGAAAGCTGGAAGTATGTTTAATAGAAAACAGCCGATATTGGTATTGATTCAATATCAGTTTTCATATGAGTAATCGTATTCCTGAAGCCGTTATGTCCAAGATCGGACCGCATAGCGCCCATAGAGGTGGGCTTGGAAAGGGCCTGGTGCGTTAAAAATATTTAGAACAACTGATCCTATTGTCGGATCCATAGTTTTCGAGGTTGCTGGGATGAATTTTAAGACTCCCGATGTCCTTCAATTTCATGTTCAGACCATATAAGAAATACTCCTATGAGTGAAGTGGGCTGGCGGGTAAAAATAATACAAAACTATCAACACGAGGGTTGGATCCATTGTTTTCTGGGTCGTTGATATGACTACGGTTACTTCTAATGTTATGTAAGGATGCAGCAACTACGGGGGTAGGGGAAAATAGATATTGGTGTTGCGACCGTGGTTCAACCACTGTGGTGTGGTGAGGGGATATGTAAAAGTAATTGGATGGATTGTGACACGATGCCGTTTAAGTACAAGTTCAGGTCAAATGGGATTGGGGAGGGTGCGATTCCCCTAACACTCCTAGGGATGAAGAGATGTTATTAAGCTATTGGGTGAGGGTCTCAATGGCATTTAAGCCCACGTAAATAGTCCGGTTATTAAGTGTTTCTACCCGAAAAATTTTGGAGATGTAATGGTTTTTTGCTTCTTTTTGGTTTTGAGGGCGCTGATTACAAATTTCACCTCGAGAAGATTCGGGAAATATGGGAAAAAACTCAAAACGTTCCAAAACGTTGCAGTCTTTTCGTGTTTTTGATTTACTACATATAAAGTATGCACTCTACTAAGAAAATGATCTTTAAAAAACTAAACTAGACAAAATTTTACAAAGTACATTCCTTTGTTGTTTTCTCGGATTACTTACCAGCCCTCCAGAGAGCATTGAATTGAAACTCCAGCATCTCGGAAATTTTTGTCCAAAAGTTGTGAAAATGTTCTGAAACGTTGATCCTTTCCGTATTTTAAGGTGCTGATTACAATTTTGACTTTACCACTTCGAAAAATTTCAGAAAGTATGAGAAAACATCGAAAAACTACAAAAAACACATGCCTTTTGAGTTTTTTCCTTGATACTGGAAACACTCATGTTTCAAAGGATAATACCAATTACAGCAAAAAATTAGACAAAATTTCTTATAATCTACTCCTCTGCATGTTTTTGTCAGGCGAATAGTTTACCTGTTAAAACAATTTACACATTTAGCTGGAGTAGGGAAGAGTGTTGTACCTTGGATCACTTTTATTAAAAAACGCCATAAAGTGTATTCAGACCATAAAGAGTCTGATCCAGAAAAATGTATTCTATAACTGTTTTTCTATATTTTAAGGTATACAATGGTAACAATTTCATCAATAAAACCAACATTTACATTTTCCTTTGTTTCGTTCTTAGCTTGGCCGTTATTCTCAGGTATTCCTACAACACGATCAGTCACATATGACCCCAAGAAGTCATCATCAGAGAATGCATGTCTGTTTAATGAAAATATGCCGGGTGTTTTGAAACCACTGATAATGTTGGTTGTGCTAAAAGCTCTTGAATATATTTCTCCTAGAACTTCAGCAATGTTATAAATGTCCATAGTCTTTCCTGGATTGTTTATTAGCCAGTTGTCAAACGCTTCATTATAATAGCTCTTTAAGGGAGAGTAGATGGAAATATCTCAGGGCTGTAATTTGTGTGATATGTGAGGGGGAAATGTCAACATCACAACTCTAGCCTCAGATTCACGCTCTACAGCTTCAAGAGACAAATGTGTCTCATGGTTATCCAATAAAAGCAACACTTTCTCATCTTTGGTTGGTTTACCGTGCTGGTTAAAGTGATCTAAAATTTTTAGAAAAAGCTCGTTATCAGACCATCCAGATTGGTTTGCTCCGCCAATCGTCTCTTCGGGTGCTCCTCTCAGCATGAATTCCGTAAAATGATCCCTCGGGAAAATCAACATTGGATGAATGTGGTTCCCGATGGCATTAATACATGCAATTAACGTACAAGTTGACCGCGTTCTGCGGACGTTGCCTTGCCAATCTGCTTTACATCTTTTGGGAAATAATTTTTTTATATTATGTACCGTTAAGCCGGTTTCATCTAAATTCCAAATGCGTTCAGTTGGTAAGGGGCCAAGTGCTTGCGTGCATCCTCCATATTATAAAAAAACTGTTATTGAATTTATTGAAACTTGTGCTCCTTAATAGGCTAGTTTTTTCAGGAATCCTCTAAGTTAAAGTGCAGGCATGCCTCTTTAAAAAAGGCGCAGCTATTTCACCCCCGCCGCCTTTTCATCATGCCAATTATTGGGAATGTTTTCTTTTGTTGGCTACAGAGTATCTATAAGCAAGCTTACGAACTCCTTTTATTGTCAGACCATATTACATTTAAACTATTTTTTCAAGATAAATAACTAAGCATTTTTCTTCTTGCTCAGTAAAAACTTTTGTATTATAAGTAAAAGTATATTCATAGTCACAACTAGATAAGCCAGACTTTTTAAAAGAGTCAAGCTGCCGCACCAAAGTAGCAAACTTTACTCCGCAAACTCTACATGCTTACCTTATGGAAATTCGTTTTTATGGGGATGCAGAAACAACTGATATAGCCTTTTCCATAGATTTTGGGTCAATAGGATCCCTTGTCTGTCCAGTTTTGCTTCTAGGCATTGTCCTGTAAAAATAAAATATAACTTTTTTTATGTGGGGCTTTAGGGTTCGTCAACGTCAATATAACATCGTGTACCTACAATCACTGATTCATGGTACATGACGCTATATGATCCAAGGTAAGGTGACGCCACCATAAAGAAACTAGGGTATGCTACTTTTAGGTTATGTATTAGATACCACAATAATATATCATTTTACTCACCACTTAATGAGATATTAAAAGGTTTGAGTTTTTGTCTCTTCAAACAATAACTATAAAAATAAAAAAACAAAAACATTTTTTGTAGAAATAATGTAGCGAAATCTTAAAACTGCCAGGAAAATAGACTTCTTGCTATTACAAAACCAGAAGGTGGAAATTGTTCTCTAAGATGAATTGCCTCAAGTAGTTCGTGTGTATCCGATAGGTAGCAGTACAAAATGAATAACTAAGAGTGGTCCAAGGTACACCATCATCATGGTACAACACTCTCCCCTATACATCTGAAGCGCTGTAACGGGCAAATTATTTGCCTGACAGAAAGAGCAAAGAAAAATTTGTGAGGAATTTTTTTTTTATTAATTGAGGCTTTAGGGTTCGCCAACATCGAGGTCATTAGAGCTTTCGCAGGTGGGGGAAAATGCAGTTTCGCATATGTTTGCTACTTTATTTTTGTAATCAAACATTTTCTTCGAAAAATGCATAGACCGGCCCGGGAGGCGAACGGGATGGCGCAATTGGTAAGTGCATGAGCGCATTATGTCCAGGTCCCGAGTTCGAATTTCGCCCCGTCTCCCATATTCATTCAACGTAACATAATTAATCTGTTACCTGGCGGTGTGGTTCACCTCAGTTTGATATTTCTGTGTGTTTGTGTACCATAATTGGAAAATACGACCCAAAACAAAGTACTTCCTAAGAGAGTCGCCTCATATGAGGAGCGTTATTTTTAATCAAGCCTGTAGAGCCACTTGTAAATTTTTAGTTCAAACGCTTTAGTTAAGTGTAATATAGTGTCAACCTAGGATATTATAGTCGCTTTTAGGTGTCCAACAATAGAAGTACCCTGTCTGTGGTGATGTCACATAATGCGTCTTAATTTCATCTCAACTTTCCGTATCCTAAGCTTTAGCGTGAGGTGAATAAGACTCAAAATAGAAGCGCGTGGTTTTCACTACGAATAATGACAATATTCTGTCTGAAGTAAAATAAAAAGAAATAATTGAAAACGTAACTATTAGAAACAAAAGATCACATGCTCCCGGGCAATACCAGGTTCATTCAGTTTACTTAGTATATTTGATAATTCAGTCAGCGTCGAATGAAAGTTATTCATCATTATGCTAAAAACTATATCTCGTTCTTCCAAAATACTGTATAGGCTATTGTATTTGTCCGAAAAATGGTTAATTCTACCCAAATTGTCCAACTCATTTTTTGGTATAAATCGCTAGATAATGTGGTTCTAAGCAACATACTAAGTTTTGACCATCACAGATGTTATACTTAAATTGCAATTTAATAAATAAATAAATATAAATTTATTGTCAAAAAACAGTACAAACTGCGTATGACCACGTGGAGGACAATAAACTAATTTACTCTCCGGAAGCAAGCAAGGGACCATCCCATCAATTCCGATCAAGGGCCCTAAGGCAGAGGCGGATTCAAATTTTTTTTGCATAAGTTCCTAGATAAGATAAAAAGTTAGCTGCGAGTTATAATACATATATTATGTTAATATGTTTGTAATTTAACGCAAATATGTTTGAAAATTTACATGTACAAGTTATTATCGAACTATAGATTATTCTGAGTATAGTGTTTAAAAATCATTGTTATTAATGTTTAAAAGTTGACAAATTGGAGCACTCGGAAACTATAACAGATACAAAAAAAATTAAATACTTTTTTGAAGAGGGACATCTCTAGTATAGTTCAAGCCAAGCCGCATTTATAAAGCATTAACCGTTCAAGAGTTATAAACAAATCCCCGACCTCATCTCGGCACTTAATAAACAAATTTATTTCAGGCCCCTAATTGATCAACGAACATGCTTCTTGGAAAGTCTATATTTTAATATCCTATTAAGTCTATTTTAATATCCTATTAAGTCTATTTTAATATCCTATTAAGTCTATTTTAATATCCTATTCCTTCTAAGGCCTTTTTTTTTGGTGTGTAAAGTGAAAATTTGTGTCATCAAAGAAATAAAAACGCGATTTTCCGGGGAAATATTTCGCCAGAAGGTGAGGTTTCCAGCCTAGTTTCTTAGAAAAAATTTTGGTTTTGATGCTCCGGGCGATTTTCGAGATTATTGAGAAAATATTCCGTTTTGTTTGAAAACAGTCCATCCTGGTTTGATTTCAGCGGAACGTCTCGTGCGTGGTCTCAAAAAATCTTGGAAAGTCTATATTTTAATATCCTATTAAGTCTATTTTAATATCCTATTAAGTCTATTTTAATATCCTATTAAGTCTATTTTAATATCCTATTCCTTCTAAGGCCTTTTTTTTTGGTGTGTAAAGTGAAAATTTGTGTCATCAAAGAAATAAAAACGCGATTTTCCGGGGAAATATTTCGCCAGAAGGTGAGGTTTCCAGCCTAGTTTCTTAGAAAAAATTTTGGTTTTGATGCTCCGGGCGATTTTCGAGATTATTGAGAAAATATTCCGTTTTGTTTGAAAACAGTCCATCCTGGTTTGATTTCAGCGGAACGTCTCGTGCGTGGTCTCAAAAAATCTTGGAAAGTCTATATTTTAATATCCTATTAAGTCTATTTTAATATCCTATTAAGTCTATTTTAATATCCTATTAAGTCTATTTTAATATCCTATTCCTTCTAAGGCCTTTTTTTTTGGTGTGTAAAGTGAAAATTTGTGTCATCAAAGAAATAAAAACGCGATTTTCCGGGGAAATATTTCGCCAGAAGGTGAGGTTTCCAGCCTAGTTTCTTAGAAAAAATTTTGGTTTTGATGCTCCGGGCGATTTTCGAGATTATTGAGAAAATATTCCGTTTTGTTTGAAAACAGTCCATCCTGGTTTGATTTCAGCGGAACGTCTCGTGCGTGGTCTCAAAAAATCTTGGAAAGTCTATATTTTAATATCCTATTAAGTCTATTTTAATATCCTATTAAGTCTATTTTAATATCCTATTAAGTCTATTTTAATATCCTATTAAGTCTATTTTAATATCCTATTAAGTCTATTTTAATATCCTATTAAGTCTATTTTAATATCCTATTCCTTCTAAGGCCTTTTTTTTTTGGTGTGTAAAGTGAAAATTTGTGTCATCAAAGAAATAAAAACGCGATTTTCCGGGGAAATATTTGCGGGATCGACACGGCAACTTCTTGAGGGGTTTCATATTCTTCATATTATCGCATTTAAACTTTTAAACATTAATAACAACTTAAGAAAAAAATATTTGATGGCCAAAACTTAATATGTTGCTTGGAACCACATTATCTAGCGATTTATGCAAAAAATTTCAATTGGACAATTTTGGGTAGAAAATCTGATATTTACAATGGCTCACGTCGTATCAAACGAAATCCACCATGTTTGACATATAAACCGTTTGCTTCCGCAGCAATAATCGTTCCCAAGCATTGAATGAACTCGCAACTGTGAAGAAATAGTCTTCTATTCTCCATTTACAAAGCCTGTTTAAGCAGATTGCAGTTGTTGACTCTTGGAGATTCGGTGGTTAAAAAAACCCAGACATAATCAAGAATGTAAACCAAATACTTCAAATTGCAATGATGTTAACATCATGATATTTAATATTTTAAACTGAAGAAATTCTATTCTATCATTATAACATTAATTAATATTTCAGTCAAATACTTGCGACCGAAAAGTTGCACGATTATAATACTTCATTTTACACAGTAAACGAGAAAGGAGAAATAGAGAACTACCTCCTTATTACGGGCTGCGCAACAATACCAACTTGATATTTGGTGTTATCATTTGAAATAATTGTAATGAGTTTTGACACGTTTTGCTCTACCTCTGTCTATAAAGATTGTGTTACGTGCACAGAGAGTAAATCCATATGTAATATGTCGCGAAAAAATTTTTGTACCTACTTTATTTTATTTTTATAAACTTTTATTTAACTTGCACATTCGTAAGAATGTCATCCTTCCGGTTCAAAATTTGGAATTGATTTTTCGATCACTTTTAATTTCCGAACGAACTGAAATTTTACAGATATGTGTGGTTTGTATGGCAATAGAATATTATCGTATTATTGAGTTGATCTGATGAGGGGCGGGAGATGGAAGTATTGTATATTGCATGAATGCTTATGGTATTTTTTAAATCTATTCTAAATTATAGAATAGCAGAATGAGATGCGTTAAACAGCGAAGTATGCAGGGGTGCATCGCACGAAATTGAAGGCTACAACATATACAGTGTTGCTCTTACCAATTAGTAGTTTGAAATAAACGTAAAAAAAACATTTTAAAACAAAGTACTGTAATAAAAGAAAAAGTATGTTCGGTAAAATTGAAAATAAAAAAATGATTACGAAAAAATCACTTCCTTGGACACTCATCATAGGTGGAAGAACTAAAAAGGTACATTAACGTTGATATTTTTAAAATATGAATTTCTTTTGGAGCTCGAGGAGTTAAACGTCATAAGAACTAATACTACTTTAAACCTAAGTACTTGCACCTAAGGTGAGTGAACAATGGGGGGACTTTTTTGTAATTATACTTCTTTTTTCCAATTCCAACATTATTAATTCTACAGTTTCAGTTACTATGTATATTTCGGAGAACGAGAACGATTTTTTCCTTCATATTTCTATCATTACGACTTCGCTTTCTAGAGGCCACGATACATGTCAGCTAAAATATAATGATTCACATAACGTACGTCCTAATTTGTTGATGGAAGAGAGTATTAAATGTGTTTAATGTTTTGTAACAGTGACAAAATTGATCTTGGCGATATGTTGATTAATCTTTAATATTGGAAATGGTCAACTTTTGTGTGGGTCCTTTCTTTCTTTTTCTTCAGTCTTTACCGTTGTGTATTGTGGCAGAATTTGTGTGGCTTTTTATTGAATATTAACACAATAAAATGTTAAAGAACTGATAAAATTGATATCCTAGGCGCCTCGGCTAGCTCGATCTCAGGGTTCCACAATTTCTTAGGGCTCGTATTTGTTTACTGAAGGGAAAGACCATGCTGGGGTTCCACTACAGGAAAACGCTATTTTTACAAATTAAATTCATTAATTTTACTCATCAAACACTGTACAACAATATCATGATCCCCATGCATACCCCCAAAAAACACACGTCACTTCGTTGTTTTTTTTTGCATTTCCTGCCGACTTCGGCCTCAACAATACACAAGTTTTAGACAAATCAACATGTTTCTATGTACAGAACAAAAAAACTTTTCATTAACAAAGCACTGAATTTACCTTAATTTATAACGTCCAAAATCATTAGGTGGAAATCTTTACCGGTAATTGGCCTCTTTCTCACAAAGTTCCAGTCCTCAATTCTAGGCCTCCGGCGTTTACTACTTCCGCTTTCCTCTTCTCGCCTATGCGCATTACGACGTAGGTTGGACAATTCACAACCGTCGTAAGAAAATACCTGCCTCGATGAGTGATCAACTCTACGGTGCTAAATAGAGGGTGCGTTTACCTTCTAGTCGCGCGAACCCCGCGCCAGCTCCGTCCGTGGTGACCTCAGGCGTCCTCGGGCGTCCTCAGGCGTCACGCAGCTCGACCCCCAGGCGTCTTGACGATCGCGAACTCCGACAGTTCATTCGATTTTACACCATTTCGTCTCACGAGCGATCTGGCTCGGCGCTCCCGACAAACTCAATGATTTGTGATGCCGCACTATTGTTTTTAAAAAAATTGATGAGAAAATAATTCTCACAAAAAAATCTGAGTGGGCTAAAATGCCGAGAATAATGCTCAGAAAAATTTCTCTAAATGATCTGGCGAAAATCGCTCAAAATGGTCGAAAGAACTGATCTGAAAATTGCTCAGATTGATCAAGACGAAACTTGGTTGAAAACTGCTCAGAATGATCTCAAAAATAGCAAGAGAATGAGCTGAAAAATGATCTCCAAAATAACATGAGAATCTCTGAAAAATGATCATAATAATAATGGTAATGGCCAGAATGGGCTGAAATAACCATTTACCATGACTTAAATGGCCTCATCCCTTCCTACGACTCCTCTGCCACCTCCAACATCCTAAAGTTTTGAATTTACACGTGATCGAAAACTTCTATGACTTCCTGTCCCCCCACTGGCGCCTAAGTTCCGATTAGGGATTTCGAGTATTGCGCCTTTCTCAATCCGCCAATCCTCGGGTCTATTTCAAAATATCGGCAACAACTTTTTTTGCAACGTTTTTCTCAAAACAAGTTACAACTTGTGCGGCTCGCTGGCGCGTTTCTTATACGTTCTTAACTTTTATGACGTGGGTGGCTCGCTCACCCACACTCTTGTTTTGCCTGCGATTTCTATTGTGTGAACCTTTCGCGAACAAGACCCAGCTTGTCTTGGGTCGGTTGCTGCATTCTTGCCAGATGTGGCTAACTTCCTTCGTCGGTGACTCGGGGTGCGTAGCTCTCACGCCCTCGCTCGTTCACCGTATTTTATTAATTTCGAATATAATAGTGAAATTTATCAAATCTCACAGTATGTGAGTCGTGAATTTCCTAATAAGAATGTTGGATTACAAATCATTGTTCCCTGTCTTGCTTTGGATTCAGGACAAGACTGTAGTATATCAACACGTTTTTGGTTTTGTACTAAATGAATATCTAAGTGTGAAATACTTTAAGAATTTTCCGAAGAGAAGTCGATGTTAGTTTTGATAATTTCTAATTTGTTTCTAGATGCATTTTTACCGAGACGTATACCTGCCACTGAATTAGCTTCCTATTTACTTCAACCGGTTCTAAAACAGCAACTCGCACAACTTGGAGTTGAAAACGTACATCCCCAGGTAAGGAGTCAAATACCATTCATGGTTACAAATTCTATTTGTTTCAGCCTCGACGTCAAGCGAATTTCATTTTTAAAAATATTTAATTAAGAAGACAAAGTTAAAACAATTCTGGTAGTTCATGATGAATTGAATTTCATTGTTAATTCAAATTATTCGAGCTCGCATTTGCGAGGTGCTATTGGTCTTCCCTGGGATAATCCAGTTAGCACCTCAATAAAGTTATCACCCACATTTATCAAAACAAAACAAAAGTTAGCCTATAATTTAGTACTAATTAAGTACAATTTGCATCAAGAAGGATTTATTTTTGGTACACTCGTGGTACAGCCATAATTTTATTTTAAACAGTGAGAGTGCTAGCTTGACATAAAGCTAGCACCCCTATATTGACGTAATGGTATCATTTTCAGATTTTTCAAATGTTTGAATTTGGTACAATTTAGTACAATTTAGTACAGGCAAAATAAAACATTTTAATTAGTAGCAAATGTTTTTTTGTAAACAAATTACCAAAAAGTTAACAGTTTTGCGAAAACAATGAATGGAATCCATTCACCGTCCAAAAATATGAATCTTGTTCTTTATTAATGTGATAACTTTCGGTCAAGTGAAAATATAGACGAACCGGGAATCGAACCCGGGACTCCTGCTTTGATCGCAGGGGTGTTAACCACTACCATCCGTTAGCCTTCCACAACTGTACACCATTTCCACCCAGACCTAAACCTCGGAAAACCTGAGACACATCACCATACATGAGATAAGTGAACCAGGCGGCACATAATGCTGTGGGCACTTTATTACCGGTTTCACACGTACATACGTGTTAAGGTTCGTTATGTACATGTTTCTTCAGTGTACCCTACACGTGGAGAAGATATGTGATAACTTTCGATCAGGTTTATAAGAACGCCTCAAACGCTGCGTAAGTTCACAATCAATCCACATGGGAGATAATATGCCCTTAGCACTCATCGGCTGAGAGATGTCAACGCGGTGGCAGGTAAAAATAATAAAGAACGACCGAAATTGGCCTACGTGAGCCTACAATCACCCCCATGAAAAATAAATATCCTTAGATAAGGGGTGAGAAGGGATGGAATGTAAACATTATCATTAACGAGAGATAGTAGTGTTGAGATCATAGTTATCGGAGATTCTAAAACTAGTGGTGATATTCCCGATGACGCCCAAGTTCATGATCAGCATCTCTTGGGAAGAGAATGCCATGTAAAAATCATCGAAATTGACATCATTGACGAGATTTCGGCATCGCTGAGCGTAGTAACATACAGATGACGTGTGAGTCTAAATTCAGCCCCCATAGGAGATGAAACAATTATAGCACTTCTTGAGAAAGGGATGGAAATAGGGTGACGAGCAGAAATATTCAAAAACGATGAAATACGAGTACATCATTGATGTGGTCGCTGAATATATAGTGTATTCACTCAATGCCACTTAAGTCCACAATCAATTTCCGTATACTACTTGCACTCTTAGGGAAGGGGATGACATGTAAAGATCATAAAAATGACAGTTAAATGTTGATACCATAATTTACCCGGTCGCTAAAATAAAGTTACACTCTTAAGCGATCCAGAACCAAAAACAGCACTCCTAATATAATTCAACCCCCGGGGGAAAATTACATACCTGAAAGAAAGTCAGTTTTCGCTGTTGTTGAGATGAATTGTGTAGCCCTTGATATTGTTCAGGTCTAAATTTACCCCATGAAGATAAAGGGAAGGAAACGGGTTGAAAGGACAAATTATTGAATAGGACCGACTTACATCGGATCCATGATTGTCAAGGCGTCAATGATATATAATGATTAATACTAATGCCTTTAAGTTGAAGTTCAGAGCACATCGGGGCAAGGTACACTTATAGCTAGGGATAGGAAGGGTGACGTAATACGACCTGTTAGGGTCGAAATCTGTCAGTAGTTTCGTATCAAATCATGTGACAATTAAATTAAGTTGAGTTGTCTCGTCAACCATTTCTTTATTCACAGAGTCGACTTTCGACAGCATAGCAGTCAGTATTCTGAAATGAAAATTAATATATACAAATAGAGATAAATTTCATAGAAATTGACAGAAAATAAACACAATAACACAATGGACACAAGAGAAAATTGACCGTACTAACCTTCCTCTGACTATGGTGACTGTGACTTCATCTGACTATGGAAGTGGCAAATGCTCCCGGCGGTTGACTAAAGGTCCCTTAAGTAGGCAAACGACAATAATGAATCACCTATTCCATATACATTATGTAACAATTTCGTTTCTTAATTATCCTTCCAATGAAACACACCGCGGCGGGTATAACACAAATTAATTTACGCGCTTCTAAAATCTAAACTATTTTTCCTAATTTTACGATTTGAAGACTGTTTAATAATTGGAAAAGCTTGAGGCTACTTCCAGAAACTTTCAAGTAGTATTAAGATTTAAAATGAATGACGCTTCAACCTTTTACAATTTTTATTTCGTATTTTAAAAGTATCTACATTTATGTACTTGTACCCATGATGAGTGATCAAGGAACGGAAATTTTTGTAGTTACAATTTTTTGATTTTCAATTTTACAGATTTTTTTCTGTTCAGTACCGCACTTTTTAATGTCTCTCGTCTACAGTTAATGTCTCTCGTATCCAGGGATCTTATAACGAAAAAGTTCTGTAAGGAAACTTACGATAGTAAGTAGTAGAAGAGGCACAAGAAATTGGTATGGTACAAGACCTTCATGAGTGGGAACGATTTATTGGACATAACTAAGGATGGATATACGCAATTGCAGAACGCTATGGAAGATGATCTAAGATTCCAGCATGAGACACGATGAATGGTATCATTGATTGCCGGTCACAATTAAACATGCTTCAATGAAAGTTTTGGAAATATTCTTCGCAGCAGAGCAGATCAGTCTCATCACGAGATTCATTTCCAACCCAATTCATTTCCACGATAACTTTGAGGCTCCCACTCCGGAAGAAATCAGTGTTCAATAAAACAGGCGAGAGTGGGAGTCCGGTAGGACCAATGCATTTACTCCAAGACATGTGCAAATGCTTATGAACATGCAATATGTATTGGGAAAGCGTCATCTTGAGAAAACGTTTACAGAATTGTTATCAAGCGTCCCAGTAGGACCTCGACCAGACATAATCAGATAGTTCATGTGTGATTTTCAGAGTTAATACCCGTATAAGACGTCACCCACACATTCACGCAAAGTGATGTTGGGTCACATGGAGGCTCACTTTGTGGGGTCTCGTTATGCCACAAATGAAATATGTGTAATGAACATAGAGATGAAACCATTCCGCAAAAACGACTCGTGCGGGATTATCTCCGAAGAACAGTGACTGAACCCGTTAGAAATGAAAACGATGTATGCGAGATGCATTCTTGCATCTATAGTCAAGATTACGAGACCCACATATATACAAATATATTTAAATCGCAAAACTGCACGAATACAGTTTCTTCCGCTGAAGATGAGAGTGATGAAGATGCATGTGCATATTTTCGGATACGATTTATGATAAGGGTGTTTCATAGTATCGAAAAATATGTTATATTATATTTACGGGACCAACATATACACAAATATAGTGTTAAACTTGGTGTACACTCTTCGTAAAACACACTAAATCAAAGAATGAATTAAAACTTGTGAAGATGATTGGTAACTTCTTTTTTAAAAGTAAAATGCCATGATTTATCTATGAGAAATAGTATATCAGTGAATACTGTGTCTAAGGGCCTAAACCAAAAATTAAATTGATACTTAAAAATTAAATAAATAGATAAATGTCACAGTTGTCGAGAATGCAACAATGTGTTCTATATTTTGTATAAATAAATAAATTTTCCGAAAAGTTGTTTGGAGAATTGTTTATGGCATGTTTAACCACTTATCTGAAAAAAAATAATGATTGATGTATCTTATTATTACTTGTAATAATCTACTTACACAGAGTCCTCATTATAATGACGAATTATGTTAAAGAAACTGTTACTGCTGGACTCCTTAGCGTCCGCAAACTCGGATATAATTTTCTAGGCGATTAGACCAATAAAAGAACTGTTAATATCGAAGCACGCTTTCGCCTGTTATGGTTATCGTAGCACAACTGACCGACTGATTGACCTTCCTGAGGCGGAGATGACAAAGGTGCGCCGGCTGGACTTCTCAGCATGGAGAGCGTTATCCAAATAGTGTAGTTAGATTATAAACATGTATTGTTATTCTTCACAAATTCATCAATGGTATATCATCATAAATTAATGGTTCTATAAAACACTAACATATGGTCCTAACTCATACATCAATGTTCCCATTACATTCCCCGTTTCAATTTTTTTCAGAAACATGATAATTGCTAGCCAATTCATTAATAGCCTGACTTCTGTCTTAAGTGTTGCAATTATATTGGTTTCACTCCACGCGACTTCTGTTAGGAGAAACGGAGTTCAGAAAAATCTGCTATCTTTCCCTTCAGGCACTCGAGAACAAAAGGAGAGTAACAATGTTCAACGTAGAAAGGTGCATACACTAAATTGGTTAAATTAGTTCATAAAATATTATTGAATGATTAAAGGAGTGGAAGAACTGTTAATTGGAGAACACATAAACACACTTTTACTAATAGTTTTCACTAATAGTTCTTCTAAATAGCACCTTCGTGCATCGACACACTGATGCCCGAGTCTGTGCCAGTCTCTGAACTGGAAGACGACAATGAAAACCACGTTAAGGCACCTCGTCAGAATGTTCCAAAATTGTGTAAAGAAGTAAAAGTCTGGCGGTAACATATTGGTGCCGGGTGGCTGGGGCACACTTGGCCAGGGCTGTGTGAAACTGCGCATTGTCGTGGTTCAGCTTCCAATTGGAAAAGTCTTCTTCCTTACGTGTAGCACTCTTTTATTTGCAGAACTTTGAGAACTTCCACGGTAAACTTACTGTTCTGTGTATATCCCTAAGGCATAAACTCTTTGTGGTTTACACCTTACACGATGATCCCGCGACCTGCGACGGACATCCATGCGTTCGTCATCAACCATCCCAGAAAATCTTGCGACAGCAGTAAAATATTCTTTGAGACATTGCTTCATATCCATAAGCATCATTATTCATGGTCTCTGTTTCTGAACCCGATTTTCAGAACTTAGCACAACTCCGTATCGTTGCTCCGTGGAGCGTGATATCGTGACGCAACCCTCGAAAAGGGATCCAGTCTAGTAGCGATCTCCTCACTATAACGACCCGCAGACAACTGACACAGATCGCGTTGCTTTCCCAAGACTCCCCACCACCTTTCCCATTACAAATTGCTGCACTACAGCTGACCGTGCAGGCGGAAAAAATCAGAGTACTGATTTTTGGGACAGTCCTTGTGTCAGCACGCCATGTCAATCGACTGTGTAAAGCTGTCTATACTTTTCTCTTATGCTATTTCACGCGGAACACGTGCGAATTATTATGTTATATTTTTTTGTGTAGATTATGCCAGACAAAGAACAGCTTGACGAATATCTGGCCAATGCTCCGTATGGAATAGATCCTAGACTTTGGAAACAAGCTCGCTTGGATAATCCTAGTCCCGAAAAGTAAGTAAATTTATTTACTTATACTTATTTTGCAATACTTTTTTGCGCTATACCAACTAAATGCAGTAGTTAAAAATATATTCATATCATAAAGTATTGGTTAAAAACGTTTTTATTAAAAGGTTGGCCAATAAGATGAGTTTTATAGCAACAAAATGAAAAAAATGGCAAAAGAGTGAAAATTGAGAGATTTTCAGTCCTAAAATGGGCATTTTAAATAAAGTAACACATTTTTGCGTATGCTCACAAGAAAGTACATAAAAAACCTACAAATTAAAAAAAATTGCCCTACGATGATTTTACATAAAATGGTGGTAATTTGATTTATTTTCAAAAAAAATGCCGATTGTGGCCGAAATCCAAAAGTATTTTTGAAATTTTAACCACGTGTTTATAGCATCAAAATACACGTTTTCTCCTATCATGAAAATCCGTCGAGTTTCCCGTCATTTATTGCATTTTAGTGAAAAAACGAAATTTCATACATTTCGGTGTTTTGAGGTTAGAATTCATTTTTAAAATATTTACACAGGATCAGTTCGATTTTATTCATTGACGAGTATTTTACTTTTTTTATTTTTCTACGACCATTATAACAGGAGATATTAGAAAAATAGTGTAGCGATGCACTAAAAATGCTTCAAAATTGCACATTGCAATTTTCTCGCGAAGCTTCAGTCCGATTTTGCAAAATAAAAATAAAAATTTGTCTTCAACTTAGCAGTCGTAATGAAAAAAAAATCATACCGATCACATCATAACTAAATGATAATTTTCTTCTTCTAGTTGTAAATGATATGGAGTGAACCAGTTGAAATGGATTTCCTTTGGCTGTAATCGTTTGAAAAGGGAATGGAATTGAATGTTTATTGCAAGCTAAAATATACTAGAAATATAAACCTTCACCTAACCTCACCATCCAGTTTACGCAGATTAGGTTCACAAAACATTAGCCATGGTACGACATACACGTGAGTGTGCTGTTAATACATGAATACGGTACATACATTACATATAATTTCTGAAAATAAATTGATAGGCTCTTCCAACTTAACAAAATTAAATTCAAAATTCGAAATTGGAGAAAAACTCTGTAATAAAATCATTTACTTAACTTAACCATTTACATTTAATTAATATATGAGACTATAACAATACTCTCATACATTCGATAATTTACAAGCAAAACTCAATCCCTTACAAATATAAAATATGACTATCCAAAGTACTAGTAAGAGAACAAGCCATTTATATACATTAACATTACATAAACTGCACTATTTATCTTAATAGATCTACAGATTCTCTACTAAGCAACCGAGTTTTAAAAACTAAAAAAAAAAAAACGGACAAAATTGTTATACCGAATGCTAGTTTGTAATATATTAAATAGTTTTGGGTCAATAAATAATGGATTGTGATATAAAATACTCCCTTTTCAAAATCAGCAATTACAGCCAATAAATTAATAGGCAAAAATGGCAGAAAAAGAATTGACTATCTAATTTATTGGTTCACATCAATATCACACTTCTATGAAATTACGGATTATTAACTCTTAGTTGTAAAATATTTCATTCCAAATATCTCTTCTAAAACGATAATTACTGTGGTTTTGAATACTCGATCTCTCTCCATTCAAGGTTTGTTCCTGTGCCAATGGTTGGGTTTGCTGACGTTCATTGGCGTCTCAAATGCCAAGAACAGGAAACTCGTTTGCATCACGTGTTTTTGGAACGCGTTGGTGAAGATATAAGAGCTCTTCAGCGTCGTCATACGGCAGTTTTGGCAAATATAGCAGAACATAGAAGGCGCTTAATTGACTTAGAACACAGAATCCTTAAAGTCCTTGTGGCACAAGAAGTTTCACGGAAGACAAATATGGCTTTGCAACCTGAAGAAGAACTTTTGCGCTGTCGGATAGCAACTTTGCAAATGCAGCTTGGCGCTCCTTTACAATTCAAGGTACACTCTTCAATCTTGGAATTATGTAAGATTTTTTAAATAGAACTTTGAGATATTTTTAAATGTAATGCACATGAACTGTATTAATTTTCCTAATTAGACAGTCTATTTCAGATATTCTCCTTCTAATATTCATTTAATAGTCATCAGTGTAAATATGATAGATACGAACTATATTTGAGTGTATTTGGTATATTATTAATGTAGATGATGATCAACCGAAATCCGAGACGTGCTCCTTGTGGGACTCCGTGGACCACATTTTGATTCCGAAATGATACGACAAACAAGCACCCTTCCCGATAGTTCCTAACAAGAATAAATAATTAACATGCTTAATGTGATACGAAATGAATTAAAATACCTTCATTGGTTCCACGATTTTCACATCTCACTTTCGAGCATAGTGACTCAGTCGTCTAATCAGCATCCACCTTCCGGAAATTTCAGCGTCCGAAAGGTGCAAATCACAAAATCCTAGAAAAAAGCCATGAGTCAACACAAAGTTGCGTTGAATACATTCTTCCCTCTTAACCATTTAGCAATTGGACTATGGTAGTCTCAACAGAAGGTTCGTCAACGCTGATTCTCCCAAATTTTGTGTAATACCTACCATATATTTATTTTGTAAACCCTGTTAAATATTTTACAACTATCCATCTTGACACAGTTAGTACTTGGTTTAGCTCTCTGGGAGAAACCCCCAGACCCCGTATGGGGTTTCACCCCAGTATTCTCGCGATAAAGAAAATTCCAACAGGGACTTCATACCAGAAATGATTCAAGTATCTTTTAGTGGAAAAGCAGTGGATATCTCTCAGACAACTTAGGTGTAGAAAGGGTTCAAAAATTGTGGAACAGCTTCCGTGTTACGTGTTTATCAGTGGTATACATTCGGAGAAGTACTTGAAGTTCGGAGCGATAAAGGTATTGACCTGGAAAAATAGGGACAAGCGAACAGACGCTGTTGGAGTTCGTGACTTAATGAGATGAACGCCGACCGGATGTATCTGCATGATCTGTGGTGTAGTGGTTAACACCCCTGCGATTAAGTAGGAGTCATGGGTTCGATTCCCGAGTCGTCGCCCTTTTCACCAGACCGAAAGTTATCACATTCGTATATATTTCCATTTCAATACAATACATAAATCAATATTTTTACTGAGTAAACAATTCAAGATTTCTCCCAACCTTTTAAGCTGCCTTCTGGGAAGACTTGCTTTTGTTACTTAGTAAGACTTAATGTATCAAACAAATCCCATCCAATTTGGCGGTGTAACCCACAAATTTTATAAGTACGAAGTGGAAAAAAGTTTCAAATGAGTATAGTGTACAAAATAAGTTATCAGACATGCAATGTGTGCTACGTAGGTGAAACAAGGAGAAATTTAAAAACGCGACTGAGAGAACACCAGATAAATATAATCAGTTTTAATCATTTTTTTGTGGGGCTTTAGGGCTCGTCAACCTTAAGGTCATTAGACCCCTTAATTGTAATAATAATTCTGTCATTTCGAATCATTTGTTAAAAGTATCATCAAATAGATTTTGAAAATGTATGGATTCTAGATAAATAATGCAGTTATTTAGAAATATGTCAGAAATAGCTTAATTCATGCTGTGAGGTGTGCTTTTTATTATCATCTGTTTGCCTTGGAATGTTTATTCTTTCTTGTTTTCTGGTGTACATTACAAACATCTTTTTATTTTATTTTATGTCATGTTACTTTGTTATTAACGGTCGATGAATAACTGAGAGTACGAGGTAGACTATAAGTTACATCAGTCATAAGTCTTTTTCCACAAAATTAATAATTAAGCGACCAATAACTTTATCAAATGTTAATAAACTATAATCAAAGGATATTTATATGTTTATGAAATGAATGTTATTATTTAAATAACCCTCCGAAACTTCAAATTCTCTTATCTTTACAGGCTAAACTAAATGATCTGGTATCTCTAATTCGAACTCATATTATTCAGTCACCTAATAAAGAAGCTGGACGTTACATTATGGATCCAAGTTTTCAAAACGAAGTAAAACAAGTAAGATCAATCAATTACTATGTTCATTTCAGCATCAGGACACCAAAGATGGATATTTACGATGAAATCTCGCGATCGAAAATGATCACTTCAAGACTTTCCTGGGACTACCAATATGAGAAAGTAAACAATAATACTATTTTTTCGGGTACTGGGCTAGCACAACATAATACTTATTATATTTCGTATATTTTTAATTTGTTGAATTCAATTTTGAAACAATATGTGATAAACTTCTTTCAAATATTATAAAACGTGTTATGTAAATGCTAATTCACTGAATGCAGAATTCAGTACAACCGCATGCAATTACATATTTGGCGTCAGATTTCAATTCTCCCATCAATTTTATAATTATATCATTAATTTCACCTTCCCAAAAATATATATTAAATGTCTTGGTAAATAATTAACTGGTGTGGTTCTTTGGAAGATTTTTCGAATTGCACTTTGATCTTCCTATTAAATAATCCTTATTTTATAGAGATAAATATTGTAGAGCATTTGCATCGATTGAATTCATATATAACTCCAAATTCGAAATGTAAAGGAAATTTACTAATCCGTTTAGTCAGAAACCCTGAGCACGAATGGACAGACGGACGGAATTTAAAAAAACCCTTTTGGTATTGGGCACATCTAAAACGGATATTTCCGTCAAAATCTTGCGATCGAAAATATTCACGATTACAAGATATTCCCTGAGCTATGTAGTCGTCAAGTATGTATGATAAAGTAAAAGATATTTGTGTTCTGTGTCCTCTCACCCTCGTGTAAACTTAGTATGTGCCGAATTTAGCTCGTATACTCTCTTTTCAGTTTCTTCTCTTGGAACAAAATGGGATGGCTCACTTAGTTGATATTCTTCAAAGTGATTTGACAAGTGTAAAAATTATAAAAGAAGGCCTCCTTCATCTACTCCACAGCTAGCGGAGGGAATACGTCCTCTTCACTTTGGCAACCTTCCTTAAAAAGACACATTTAAAAATAAAATTCAATTTATAGATGCAAAACACCAAGTTTTATTTTGATGGTAGGTATACTTACATGAAACCTGACTTGCAGAAAAGGTATCAACAATGATAGAAAAACTCAATGATAGATATCTGTATAATTTCATATGTCAAATAAAAACTGTCTACGGGAAGAATGTTTTTGTATTTGTCAAAATCATGGCAGAAAGAATTGAAAGTAGTAGAAAATTAGAGTGGAAATTATACCGCCTCAAATATATGCTCCTTTCATATTTTGAAAGTATGTGTGAATATCAATAGCTTTTTTCAATGTGACCGTGAATTTTGTGTGAATCAAAATGCACAATATCGTTCGGTACGAAGCTGTGCATTTCTTGTCCACTCAGGGAGCCTACTGGACCCTGATGCAACCCGTAATACATTCGTGTATGAGCTCGGGAATCACAGTCTTACGAGTGGTGCGCATTCCAACAGCTTAGTTCGGTGGCCCCCACTAAATAAAAGAAAAAAGTGTGTTCCAAAGACTGGACATATGGTTATTTAAATATTTTGACGCGTTGAATCCGAAGTCAGAATTTCTCCATTTTTTTAATTCGTGAAAAATCACCCGTAAGTACAGAAAATACATGAACTCTCGCTTTGGGAGAGATCAGCATTAGGTGTAATTGTAGAAACTGACTGAAAAAAGCAGCAAGACCGTATTTATAAGTAGCATTATTCTCTATAGAGGTCAAGATTCTTACTAATGTAGAGCGTCGGTGGCTTGCCTGACGACGCCTGCGCGCCCATCTTTCACACCCTGACCAGCCACCGATACTGGGGTTCCTGTACCGTAATGCACTTCGTCTGTGCCGGTCAAGATAGTATAAACAGCGTTCACCCAATGACTCTGTCTTTATGAACCTGTTGCCCATCGTCACCACGTGCAAGTGCCCTGGTTACAGGGACAGGCAATAAAATGAGCTTCGTAAAGGATACAGCATGAAAAGAAATTTCTTTCGAAGAGTCACAAGTTTGGTTGCGGACATCGAATGTCTAAAGTTCTCTCTATCCCTCAGAAGGAATTTCCTTGATTATAGGGTTATTTTGCACGGTACAAAAATACTGGAGGGTCAGAGTGATTTCGACTTTGGATTAGGATTCAGCCCGTCAAAATACATTTGGATATAGTCCTGCAGTTACTTCATTTCCCTTTTTACAATTGTTCCAAATACTGTACCCCGTTGAGTGGAATTTTCTGTATTTGTGTGGATTTTAGGGAATTTAAAAAAGATCAGTGATGAAGAAAGTCTGAATATGGATTCGGAGCCTCAATTTTCTGTATTTATGGGTACTTTTGGGGATTAAAACAACAGACGGTGATGGAATAATTCTAGCCCCAGATTCGCATTTAACGCATGAAAATGCATAAGTGTACAAAAGTGCAGGCTTTGGAACAGATCAATTTTGTGTGTCTGTGTTGTTAACAACATAACTCAGGTCACATATACAGGATGTTAAATACAGTAGTTTAAAATGTACGAAAAGGACCTAATAAGGGTCAACTAGTGGCAGTGGTAGTAGCACAAACAAAAATATAGAATTTTCTACTTGTCCGTCCTNTATATATATATATATATATATATATATATATATATATATATATATATGTATGTTTGAGTACTTATGTAAATACTGTAACGAAACTGGGGTGGTGTAGTGGGTAACACTCACCTCCGGATACTCGTAATCCCACTTTCTGATACTAAATTTATAGGCGGGTTCGGCCCATAAATTAGGTGAGGACAGCACACTATGGTTCCTTGTCACAGGAAAACGCTGTTTTAATATAATTGATTTAATTACTCATTGATACAAATAATACCTGCCCATCAAATACATCTCATAATATTAAACACAAAGAAAACTTCTGTCTCATCTTTTACATGGCAACTAAGCGCACCATTATTTAATAATAAACATTTATTTAGAGAGAATCAATTATTTTACGCCCATCATAATTTATTTAAAATTGACATAACAAAAGTTCTGGGCTAGGGCGTTAAAGTCCAAACTCGTTACACAAATTCTTCTTCGCAGTCACACGACATAAATTTGCTGGTCGCAACCAGCTCGCATTACCTGGTGAAGTGGCGTCGTAGTCACAAAGTTGTGGTTGTAGGTCGGTGCCTCTCTCCTAGCACCAATTCATACACGCTGGCATTCCTCCCCACAGCTGTCGGCTCGCTCACCGCCCAAGAGACCATTAATCCACTAATGGTAAACATCACGGCTCCATCCCTTCACTCCTTCCAAGCACCCAGCCGACCGCAGACGCCGTAATTGCACCGCATAGTCAAGGTTCATGTTTCACCAACTGAGCTTAATTATTTCGACCGAAAACTCCGTACAGGCTCCCGATCTGATTATCTATATCATTGAGCGATGATTTTCTCTTACGAACTTGAAGTCTCGCGACTAATTAGCAGACCAAATTAGTTTTAACCGAACATTATGCAATGTTCGTGATGTAAATTAGTTAAAATACCACTAATTTAAACAAAATTTAAGTCGAAATGCTCAAATAACAATCTCATAAAATGTTAGAGCTCTAATGCTCAAAAAATAATGAACGATAATCTAGAAAAGTGAGTGAGTGATCGTGATTGAGATACTGAAAAGAATGAACCAGAATGATCCTGGAGCGTCTCCACTTGTCAATTTATAAACACGTTCCCCGCTCTATCACCCGAACGCTTCCTCACGAGATTTCTCTACCAAAAATCACATGACTTTTTAAATCCAATTGAATTTGACTCCTACTCCACGTGAAGCCGCTCTTATTGGTGATATTCGTTGTGACGTTGCGCGTCCTGAACCAATCATCAGATTTGCTTTTGGGAAATCTCCACTCTCATGGCTTCGTCTTTTTCCACACATCCTATCAATAATCTTAACCAGATACTTCTTTCAATTTATTAACGACGTGATACTTGATTTTGACAGCTTTGAAAATTTGGAATATCGAACCCATCTCGCACATTCTCCCTCCGGTGCCTAGACACTTGCCACGCCGTCGTCTGTCCGTTATGTCACTCATTAACCCAGACCCTCGTAAAAGCTAGTAGCCACGCGCGTCTCTAGTCATCTTAGCTTGTGCATCCTTCATTGTTCGTGCTTACAAAAAAACACCATGCCTTCTTTCTAGTTTTCCACTTCTCGCTGCACGTATCCTCTTCGATCACCGATAACAGACCTACCCTTGTTCAAAAATTACTACGAACCTTTGGCCCTTCTTTGTCTAAATTTCATCTACGCCACTCGTTATTTTTGTAACACTTCCACGTTCCTTCTGCATCTTGAAGACGTAAATGTGTAGTAATCTACCCTCCCTTCCACATGGCAGATTTATGACCTCTCTTCAGAACAAGGAAGCGCGCTCAGATCCTCCCGCAGCAAGGCCTCGCGCCTCCCTTCCCCACACTACCCTTCGCTGAAAGCTGCGGTAAATTTCCGCTTGTTTAGGAACATTTTATTTTTCAAATAAATCTAATTAAACGTAAAAAATTAATCATATCCTACATTACAAATATTAGGAACAATACAAAAGGAAAATTTTCTTTTAGTTTGAGAGTGGCATTGAAAATAAAACATTATTCACCCTCTTGTAGTTGGGAACGGAACAATATTTCCGAGAGGTCATTTTAACCTAACATGCCAGCAGCGCAAGAGTGCTACTAGTTACTGCTCGTGATGCTCCCACACCGCTCCTCGCGGCAGTTACAGACGCGACAGCGAGCGCTAGGCAACTTGGAACTGGAACAGTCAGCGCTGAAAAGCCCCAGCAGGCGTTACTTCCGCTCGTCTTCACCAGATGGCAGCCACTTTGCGCAGCGGAACGAATCATAGACTTCAATATAAAATAGACTCAGCGGTCTTATGTACTGGTTGTCCGAAGTGGAAAACGAAGACTGTCTTTCTCATACATCGACTTAGGCCGGGGAACACTATTCCTCTCTCTGACTGTTCACAAGCCAATGCATACCTTCCCTCCTACCATCCTCAAAGCGGATGTGCGAGAGAGGGCGACACCTCACAGTATCTCCTGTCTCATTTTATCACAGACAACGTAAGGCAGAGATCGCAGAGTCTATTTTATATTTATGTCTATGCAGATAATACGCTGCCTTGCGATACATCGGCTCATAATGATAAAAAAATCGAGAGGTTTTGGTATTTCACACAAAAAGATCGATCGGAGAGGTAACTGCGGAGAAGAGCGAGAGAGGGGGTGGAGTATTTGAGGCGGTTTTTCGGATAAGTATATCGTGATGGTCTATGTCGAACGCAAAGGAAAATTAACATGCGGTCTAAAATGTACCGTACTCATTGTGTTGCCCCTCGTCTCAGTCAAAGGGTAGTCGACTCTCCTGCCCTCTGCATGATGGTTCGGAATTTTATGCTTTCAGCATATATGTTGCAGCGGGTGTCAAAAGGGTCCGTCAATTTTGACTTGATGTCACGGTACGAGTTTCCGGGTCGATGGGACTTACAAGAATCTTCAAAGCGTCATTGAGTTCAGCGCCCATGTAAACACGTGCGTACTGAGCGTGCTCGTTTCCAGGATTCTTACTCAATCCGAGCGCCCGCGGTTAACCGTGTGAAATAGTCTCCTATAGTGGTCCCATCAGCGACGCGTTATGAGGTGGTCGTGGCTGTGCTGGTGACGCTGACTCATTTCCAGTTGCACCTTGCGTGGCGGACTGTCGTAGTGTTGGCGATCATTCCACAAAGAGCTTGGAAGAAGTTCCGTTGATACTTCTGCCATTATGAAGAGAAGTTGTGCACTGATAGACTAACCCGGGGCGTTGAACTTTGTTCGTTGGCATGTTTACATTCCGCACGAATTTCACTCTTTTTCGAACGCACACGATGTTGTTTATTTATCCCACATGTCACACCACTTATGTATTTGTGGGATGAGTAACACAGACCGCCAAACTAAAACGACCCGTTGAAGTACGAGCACTAGAACGTATGAACCTGGCGACGGTCAACGGAAGAAGAGCAAAGGGAAAAGGAGAGTTCTAGTTGACGTGGGTTAGTGTCACCAACTGTTGAATGTAAAATTACTAGTGTCATACGCATTTAATGTGATACACGACAGTTATGTACGAAATTACGACCGATAACGAAAGTAATTGGTATCGGCTAATAAGTATTTATACAAATAACAGATGAGTTTCATAGGTAGGATTGTTAATCATAAAGCATTTTATCAGATCCATGTGTCAAAAATATTGAAATAGTTATTGATATGTATCTTTTGAAGCGTGCATTCCTTGCTCAAGTGGACCCTTGCTCGGGCACTATTAATAGAGATGCACGTCCTAGTCTCAACTCCTAATGCAAAATTACTGGAGTTCAACATGTGGAATAATGATTCTCAGGGATCACGAATGACTCCCGGGCTTCAATTCTAGAGCCGCTAACCGGGTCAAACCTTCCTACATAGGTCTCATAATATAAAGAAAACAGCTGATCATGTTGGTTAGTTGCTGGAAGGAAGATTAATTACATTCGTAACAAAGAGAACAATTTATTAACATTCTGTAGAAGAGAACACAGAAAAGATTGCGTCTACAACCTGCAAAATACAATATGCTTTGAGCTTCTTTGCACGAGGCGCTCCGGCAACGGCGTAACAGAGCAGACTCCGCGTGGTCGGCAGGTGACGCGGTACAGCGGCAAAGTCTAACGCTTCGCGTCGAGCCGTACCAACACAACTTCGGGCTGCCCCGCGATGACGACGCTCCGCCCGTCCCCACGCTATGGTCTCGTACTGCTCGCTCCTCTTGATCTTCTAAAATCGCCACCACTCTAGCGATCACTGCCGTCGCTCTGGAAGTGACTGTTCTCGCGACCACTACTGTCGCTCTCGTAGTCTGGCTTGACTGATACTGCTTCGGAGACTGCCCTCCTCGGAGAGTGCAATGCTTCTGCTAGTGATTGCCCTGCTTCTCTGACAACCCCCGTTCTGCCATCTTGCTGCCCCTCCGCGCGCAGGCTACCTCGACCAGTAGAGGGGACGACGACCGACGACGACGTTACTTCTATCTGATAGGGCACGCCATTCCACCTGATCGGGCACTCGGGCGCGTTCACAAAACTTTTCGGAGCACAATGTTTTATTAACTAATATTTTACACTTGGGTAGGTATTTATTACTTTCATTATTAACCCCATCCTGGGTTGGGTTTTTCTCCGTTTTTCCTTCGGGTAGAGGCGGATTTCTTATACAGGTTCTCTAGGTTTTGTCTAGGGGCGTGTTTATTGTAACAATAAATCGTGAATTTAGTGTTTTTTCAACTCTTATGATTTTTAAACACTATACTCAGAATAATCT
>NNCF01128148.1:219458-244704 GCA_002313205.1 Laupala kohalensis | reverse complement strand
CACACACACACACACACATATATATATATATATATATATATATATATATATATATATATATATATATATATATATATATATATATATATAAGCTTGAAGCAATAGTTGCATCTTGCATGGTTGTTATTTAACTTGTTATAATATTTCCATACAGCACTCATTTTGTGGGAATTTTTTTAATTTATTAAATATCATGAACGATACAATAACGATTTCGCTCGCTGGACCGCCGAAGATGCAACACATTTATTAAAATTGTTAAGACATATTCGCGGGCGCGGATCTGAGAACTCTGCTGTCTTAAATGTCAGTAGATGTGTATATTGAGAGACGCGCGGAAGACTGTGGGGGATTTCTTTCACGGTGCTTTCCTTGAATATCATTACCTTAAATTTCTACGGACTTATGATAAAGCGGTTGAATTTGAGGATTGTAGTAAACATTACCATTACCGCCAACTTTACTCGTGAGCCGGAATTCCTTTTTGTTTCGAATAATTTTTTATAAATTTTTCTTTATATTTAAGCGTATAGTGCCAAGTACCGAGTATCGAAGCCTAAAGTATCGATACTAAGGGCTCTNAAAAAAAAAAAAAAAAAAAAAAAAAAAAAAAAAAAAAAAAAAAAAAAAAAAAAAAAGTATCGATACTTACTCGGTATCAGTACTATCGGTTGAAATGTCCTCCGTTTTTGAAGTAGCAATATTAATTAATATTTATTAACACTTTTCATCTATAACCACCTAAGTAATTTCATCTATTCATACCTATAAATTCAATTTGTATACTTAAGTGATTCATAAAATACACTTTGCAACAATATTCAAGTACTTACAGAATATGTAGAGTGGATGACGTGACTCATTGTTGTAAAATAAAAAGAAAACTGCGCGGGATAGAGACGATACATCCATTGAGGTGATGCAATACACAACATTAATCTGAAAGCATCTGTGTTGCCATGGCATAATCGAAAAACAAAACGATTATTTCGCATGGATATATGGTAACCACTGTAGGGTTGAAGTAAACACAAAATATTTCCTCAATGTTTTATATTTAAAAAATGTAACTTTTAACTTGGTTAACAATTTAAAAGAACAAAAGATATTAATTGTGTCAATAAATAACAAAATGTAGACATCTAAATGCAATACCTCTAATCTTTATATTAAAAACCTTTAAACAAACAAAAGACTCCCCATTTCCCACCCAGGTTCCAATTTCCTTCCAATTGTACACCTACTTTTAGAAATATACACGAACACTTCCTCTATATCATTTATCTAATTATATGTAGCACTCTTGTAAGTTTAACACTGAAGAGTCTTCAAAGAAGATAGGAATTTAATAAATCGATAAGGATCAACTTAAATTATAATGTTTTCTTATACACAAATTATTCAACACAGGTAATTAAACACTTCATTGCTACACCTTTGTTTTTTAGATATTGCATCGGTAACTATTTAAAACAATAAGAAATTTTACTAGATAATAAAATATTTTAACTCTTCTTTTTTTTGTCTAGCATCAAATCCAATTGACTTTTCAACTCTTTTAGTTCATTATCAGGTACATAACGTACTTCTTCATGTTCTGGTTGGTGTTCAAACACTTGTAATTCAACACCTTCTGGCAAGGATGCAGCACATAACTGGAGGATCAAAGGTATAACTGTGTTCTCTGGGGTTGAAATCTAAGGATTAAAAAAAGGCATAATTAGCAAAGAGCTGAGATTGTTAATAAATTTACATAAAACAATAAAGCAAAAAATTAAGTCACGTGTGTCAAAACTTTTCAACATTTTTCACACTTCCTTATGTACAAAATTCATTCAAATCACACATATAACATAGACACTGGCAATTGGCAGCACACCTGGGTGGAGGTGGAGGGAGCGGTCCACCCCGAGCCTCTTACTGCGCTCCAGGGCTCTCAATATCAGTAAAATGTTTGAGATTGATAAAAAAAATCGAAAAATGCATTTCGAAAAAATCGCTGGATCATCTTTCCGGACCCGTCCAGTAGAGCACGTGTGACGAATTTTGAAGCCCTTGTCCTATCTGCCTCTACGGTTCGCAGTGGAACTTAGAGGTATGAAAAAATTCTATCCTAACCTCCCATGAGATAAAATGTTTAGTGTAGTATATACATTTAAAAAGAAAATGCAATTTAAACATTACTGCAAGGTTTTTAAAAATTGTTGTATTCTTCACAACAAAAAATCATATTTAGCTGGCCTTGCCGTTTCAAACTTTTTAATTATCTAATATCTCGCAATCAAATTGTCAGCTCATCAAATACATGGTTTAAAATAAAAGAAGTGAATGTACATGATAAAAAAAAGTAGTTTCTTGACATCATCAATTATTCTAGTAAACTTATTTAACAAAAAACATTATTGGAAGATAACACCTCATTATTTTCATTATTAAATATGACATCTACATTTACAAAATTTTGAAGTTATAAGTAAGCATGGAAACTACGTACATGAAAAAAATGAAGACACGACAAAACATGTATATTATTTATAAAATAACATAACTTTTTTGTGGGGCTTTTCGGCTCATGTCGACATCAAAGGTCATCGGAGCCCGAAAAACTTGTACAGGTAGGGAAAATGCAGTTACGCACTAGGGAGAGCCAACATAACTCTCCCCGTGTGTGGGACTCGCCGAATGATTCAATCCTACCCACTAAAAACCCTCCTGATTTACAACATACCAAAACACATCTCACAACACATCAAATGGGGGGGGGGCAAAAAAATGAGAGGGATGAGGAAAGTGAAAGATACCCTAGCCCTAATAGCGTCGGCATCGAAAAGAACAAGAGGTGACCAAGGGAGGTCAGAAAAGAGAAGGAAGGAGACTAGCACAAGTAAGTGGAAGTAATGCCAGACTCAGCTCGGGGCCCCGTGTTTGCCAAACACGTACTTACTGGACCCCTGGAAGAACACAATAACTATGTGAACAAACGTATCAATAATAAGCAACATGACTTAAAAACCTACCTGAATGTTTCTTTCATATAATGACAAATTATACTCGGCATCAACAGCTGAACTCCGAGGCTTAAACCTTTCAACTTTCAATTTCTTGCAGGGAGTTGCCCACCTGAAATAAGGTTAATTATACAATCAGTTGCGGACCCATGACTTTATTTTGGAAAGGGTTTAGGCTCCAGGATTTGGCAATTTATAACACTAATATTAAATGATAATACCTAATACAAATAGTATAGCCCTGGAAAAATAAGCAAAAAGGGCCTTACTCTGAAAAAAAAACAACAACCTAAAATTGAAATCTTTTTTAATTGATGGGAAAAACCTTCTAGAACAACATACTAAAATTCTCGCACTTTCCTCCACGGGCTTCCCTCTTTTTAGGGAGTGAGACTATTTAGGTCCTCGGAGTTACAAGGTTATACTTTTATGACTAGCGTCAAAATTATGGAGCCAATTCTAGTGCATGAGGACTCAAATGAAAGACGACGTTCTAAAGACTGTAATGAATAATTTTATATAACACTTCCGACAACAATGGCACGGCATGCGGACAGACGTGCGAAATTCAATGGCAATTCGAGAACACGCGCACGTCGTTTAATATTGACGGGCTCAATGGATACCTATGAGATTATATTAAAAATATGTTATTGAAACACTTTTAACATTGTATTCATATGAATATTTATGAACATATACGAGTAGGTCGAACTTCGAATTAGTTTTGGAGAAAGTTTCGATCGCGGTGCACGCGTCTGCGTACCGTGGCGCGGAGACGTATGCAGGCGACTTAACACGCGACGTATTTAGGCGGCATTGTGAGAATAAAGAAAATTAATGGCTACCAATTTGTATTACTCGACTAGAAATAAAATAAAATTTTAAGTGAAGGAAAGTCTAAAAGCGATGCGACTGAAAATCAAAATAAAACGCGGCTGACGAATGAGCGAAATAAGACAAAACAATTGTATTTGTGTGTGTATGCTATGGGCATTTATCACGAAGTTTTTCCTCTCGTAAGCAATGGCGTTTTTGAAGATTTTCCACGGAGTCAGAAACTACCTGAATGTCACGAAACCTGTCTTTGCCAAAGGCGACGTACAAAGAACTCGTGTTAGTCGGCCGGTCAGAGGATCCCTCAAAAATAATTTTCTTATTCACCCCATTTTTCACTCTACGTAAACTTGGATATTTCCCTGCCATGAAGATCGAAAACGGAAGATCTTCATTTCGTCATATCCTAAGTCCGTTCCTGTCTTTCCAAATCATTGTGGAGGTTGGTGGCTGCGCATTGACAGTCTATGCGAGAATATGGAGGAACGAAATATGGAGTGTTTTATGCAAATCATCTCTTACGGATGGTACGACCAGTAACGTCAGTGCAAAAGGTTTGGTGGGTTTAATTAGTGTCTCGCAAATGAGATAATCTATTTTCTAGTATCCCTACATCTGGTAGTTCTTCTGTTCATTTGCAATGCAGGTATATACGCCTACGTTTTAGCGTCTTGCTTGCTAGCACACTCAATTTAGAGGTATAAATCCGACTTTTAAAACCTTATGAAAAGGAATCCCCTTTTTACATTACATTTTTACACTAAACAGTATTCACGTATGTGTTGGATTAATCAAAATATTTTTTTCTGAAGAAGATTGTTTTTAAACATATAATGAATAGCGTGCACGACTTACTGAATTATAAAATATTCCAAACAATTCTAGTTTTTTACTTAAGTGACCGAATTATTAGTTTTATTCTAAATATCATTTAAAAAACGTTAGTTTTAATGTTCTTTTTCATATGGGTTTTTGAAAAATGTACTGTGTCCATATGGACACGCTAGGATATGTTATCAAAATAGGGAACTTTCTAAAGAGTTATGTTTACAAAACGTTTATTGCTGACAATTGGACCAGTGAATGGACTAATAATGTGAAATAGATAATGAACTACATGATCAAAAAACTTAACAATTAAAGATCAATAAATGTGAATACCCACTTTCCAGATTTTCTTTTTTTCATTTAGTATACGGTGTTGATTTATTATAAGGCAATTTTCATAAAAGTCGAACACAAAATTTCATGAACTTTGCGTCTAGTGGATAATTATGTTTTTCATTTACTACCCCCTGACAACGTATATCTTCCATTTTCTTTACAATAATATGTTGAACGTCAAAACGCAATTTCTATTTGATGGAACACGATTGTATCCTCTTATAATACGGATACACAAAAATCGCATTGCGTGTACATACATACACGGTAACATTGTGCTAACGAAAGTAATATTTGTGGATTTTTAAAATAACAAATATATAAGTAGAAATGATCAATTGTTAGCAAAAGATGCTTTTTTGGCGGGGGAGGGGGAAGGGGGGCTCGTGAAGGTCATTAGAGCCCTTGCAGGCGGGGAAAATTGCAGTTTCGCACGATAGGGAAGTGCCGTAGAGACTCTTTCCCGTATGTGGGAATCGCCGAATATCTCGACCATATCCACAAAAAAAGACCCTCCTGAATTCAACAAATATCTAAACACAAAGATGAGAGGAACTAAAAGGAGACAGTTGCCCAATACATTATATCAAAATGAAATAAATTCTGAAAATTATAATTTTCAAATTGCGGAAAGGAAGAATCAAAAGAAAGGGGAAGAGGAAAGAGGAATGTAAACTTAAACCCTCCCGAAAACTTGTGGAAGGAGCCCCGATCTACTCATAAAAGTCAATAGTGTATTAACATCATCCGTTTCATTTCCGAGAATTGTTGGTAAATATCCAGCCAGATCAATATGTCTCCGTATTCTCGTGTATTTTCTGCAATCAGTTAGTAGGTGACGCAGTCAGAGAAGAGCTACACTCCTCACAAACGGGTTCATCATCAAGCAAGAGAGTGAGAGGACAATGTCCTATGCGCAGGCAGGTCAGCAAGACCTCGTTGCGCCTGGCTGACCTACAGGAACAGCTCCATGATTTAACAGAGGATTTGTTAAGTCGGAGCTTATTCCTTTCAATAGTTAACCACTCATTGTTCCATTCACTCAGAATCCTTGTCTTGATGGAATTTACGAGATCCTTTTTTTGGAATAGTGAAGAAATCCACGCGAATTTTGAGGCATGCCGCCTTCGCGGAAACGTCTGCTTCCTCATTTCCTCTGACTCCCACGTGTCCGGGAATCCAGCAAAACATTATGTTCTTTCCATCACTTTGGAGCGAGAAAGCACATACTGGATGTTGTGGATAAGCTTATCGTCTGGATACATAGTCTGGATTGCTTGAAGGGCACTTAGAGAATCAGAGCATATCAAGAAATTTGATCCGCGGGAGCGCTTTGTTGATCGCAGTGCTCTCAATATGGCGTAACACTCAGCGATGTAAACGCTGCACAAGTCGCCAAGACGGTAGACACATGTCTTACGGGGGAACATCACGCAGCAGCCGACATCATCGGCCTGCTTCGACCCATCTGTAAACACAGGAATATAGACCCGGTGTTTGTTACGGGTTAGGTGGAGGTATACCCTCAACATCGCAGCTGGACTGTTGTTCTTGTCATGATGCAAAATATCGAAATTAATATTCGGTTTGTGCAAAGCCCAAGAAGGAAGTGTGCTTATAGTCAAGTTTACCAGAGTTTGTTTGGAGTGATATCCAAATGGTTTGGTTGCTCTCTTGTTGTAGAAACGAATGGAATAAGAAGGATCAAATACAGCGTTATGTACCAGATTGTCGGGTAAAGTATGCACATTGGTATAGTGCGCACATTGGTACGCACCTGAGGCACTCCGCGATGAGTAAAAGATGGCAAAGTTCTCGACAAAAAGAGACTGTTGGACAGGACTCCTTACAGCGGATATATAATGCTGTAAATAGCCACTGCAAATAAGGTCACACTCAGGACTGAGAGCCCTGAGAAACACCGTTCTCTTGAAGGAGATCCGAAGTGTCTCTTTGAATTCTGTAACGTAAGGAAGGCTGATCCAAAAAGGATTGTAACACAAGAGGAGGATGTCATCTAAAACCCCATGCATAGAGTTTTAAAATGCCATGACGCCAAGTAGTATCATAAACCTTCTCGATGTCAAAGAATATTCCGACATGTATGTCTTCGGACGAAAGCATCTTGAATAGCTGTTGTCGTGAACACATAAGAATGCCTAGTGTGAATATGAACTGGGGCATGTAGACGCAGAGAGCTGAACAGGGTCACGAGGTAATGACGTAACGGCTAGACAATAGATATAGACTGGATCTCAGATCACCGAGAGAGAGAGACAAGTGGAGGAGGAGAGTAGAGGGTGAGAGACGGTTCCTTGCTGTACACGACACCATTGAGTGTCGCTCAGGGAACCCGCCTCCGTCCCTCGCTCTCCCAGCCAGCTTCCTCCGAACCTGGGACCTCCAGTCTCCAGACGCCAGCACTAGCCGTCACGCCGACACGACGTAAGCGCCTCCGAGGATCTCCGTTCTCACTCTGCCGTCGACCTCCGACCCCGAACTGTGTGAGTAAGTAAACAGCTACTGCATATCTCGAGTTTATCTTGGTCTATGGCCGCCACCCCAGTTCTCCCCTTCCCCTTTCACACCCCCGTCTTCCACATCAATTCCCTCCATCCCCTTGTCACGACCTCAGCGGCACCCGTCAACCGGCCAGCCTTTAGGGTTACCGACGAGGCCGCGCAACACTGTTACTCGGAGAAGTTGCCCAGGGTTGGATGGAAGTTCCTGAAACCACACTGAGATCGACTCAGAAGGTTATGCCTTTCTAGATACCAGATGAGACGTCGGTTGATAATTCTTTCCAGAATTTTACCAACGCAACTGGTCAAGGCGATACTTCGATAACTACTGATGGCTGTCTTGCCTTTTTCGGGTTTTAGTAGGGGAATTAGCTTTGCTTCCTTCCGCGAATCAGGGAATACTCCCTCGGATCATGAAAGATTAAAGACATCCAGAAGGTATTCTTTCGATTCGAGACAGTTGTCTGAGCATTTCATAATAAATGGAATCAGAGCCAGGAGCAGTGTCGTGGGCTGTCGCTAGAGCTCACTCAAGTTCCCACATAGAAACGGGAGAGTTGTAGGGTTCCCTGATGGTTGGACGGAAGTCAGAGGTGCTCTGCTATTTCCCTTTTCTCGGTAAATTAGGAACAGTTTGTTGTAGATGTTAGATCAGCAAAGTATTTAGCCATCACTGTTGCAATTTCTCTGCTCTCTTTTTTGTGGGGTTTTATGGCTCAGGTTCACATCAAAGGTAATTGGAGCCCGAAAAACTCTCTGCTGTTGGTGAGAACCTGACCCTGACAAATGAGTCCAGATATTAGGACTCGAGAATACCTGCCAGATACCTTTCGGATCGACTCCCATACTTTAGTGTTCTCTTAATGGTATTTAGAAACTATTTCCAGGAGGTATCTGGATTCTATGATGGTTCTGCGCGCTTTAGCTCTATCAATGCGACATGCCGTGAGGTTTTCCGGAGATGGACTACCCTTAATTTTGTTGCAATGTTCTTCGCCTCGCCTGAATGTTGGACTGACATGCGTCGTTCCACCACGGGACATGAGGTCTTCGCAGAAACATGGATGTTTTTGAATGGATTCATCAGCGGCGTTATGAATCACTTGGGTAAGATGGTCGACCCTCTGTTGGACAGTTTCCGTTTCTCTAAAGAGACAGCCAGAGAACATTAGAGTCCTGTTAGCCTTTCTGAGAATCAATTTCTATGGCTTGCATTCGGGAACAGTCGCACGTTTCTATAAGAACAACTAGATAGGATGATGGTCGCTATCGAGCAAATCATCTTCTACCTTCCATTGGAAGATATCAGCAACTTCAGGAGAACAAATTAACAGATCTATAGCAGTCCATGACTCCGTGGCATACGCAAAGTGGGTCATCTCCCTGGTGTTCATTATACATAAATCTTTACGCTCAAAGAGATAATTCAGAAGTCGCTCCCTGGGACAATCACTCGACGAACCCCATAGTACACTGCGGGCGTTGAAATCTCCGAGGAGTAATGGTCGAGGGGGCTGGTGAATTAAATCCCCGAGGGAAGTTTCCGAGAAATCTCGTGTTGCGGAAAATAGATTGAACACACGGTCATAGCTGTTATGTTGTGAATTGTGACTTATAGCCTGGATTTGAGGTTTTAGGAAAACGTGTGAGCAGAGGATAGTGTTTCTAACAAACACGGCAACTCCACCTCTTGCTCGATCTCCCGTGGTGTCGTCATATCTGAAGCCGAGAAGAGGGTGTGTGTTATGGTAAAATGTGTCTGTCTTGTAGGCAAATACATATCGGATTGCGACGCGCTAAGAGTTTTCTCTTTAAGTTGAGTTCTATAGCCATTAAGGTTTCACTGAAGTATGCAAGTCATGATTTGGAACCTCCTGGGTCGGGGTCCTGACTTTGCATTTCCGCGTCGTCGGACAATGCACAATCTGACTCGAAGGAAGGGCAGAGACGTTCTTTTTATGTCTCCGCGACGTGTTGGACGGTGTTTTAAGAAATCGACAAGGTGTAGGGGTTTAGCCCCCGACCCTGCTTTTTTCTTCGCCTGTTGTGTGGTACATGCTGTAGATACTTTAAGACTGTTGGTTTTTTTCTGTGCTGAAGTAGAACTGGGTTTCGCTCAAGTTTTTGGCTTCGCGAGAACAACTTGAACTTTCTTCCCACAATTGCACTGGCATGTGCACGACGTTGTCGTATACACATCAGTGAAATCTACCTAAATGGAAACGTTCTTTATTACAGGAGTCTTTGCTGCAGGGATTAACTGGTAGAAAATACAGAGTGTTAAGCCCTGTATTTCTTCCGTGCTTCACCGTACGGGATCTTCTAAGTTGTCTTAATTTCCTGTATTTTCTTTTCTTCTAAGAAAGGAGACCCACTCCCTGCTTCATTCCGGGTGGTTGCCTGATCAATTTATGCATTTGGCAGGCCCCAGACACGAAACGCCAGGTTCGTGTGCCTGCTTCCGGCAGGTATCAATACCCTTACACGTGGTTGTCCTGCGACCAAACCTCTGGCACTTAAAGCAGCGCAGAGGATTAGAAATGAAGGGTCGCACTGGCAGGTTTAGCCATCCAGCTTTTAGACCATGAAGCAGTTTAGGACAGTCAAATGTCACGATGAAGGAGGCGGATTTCTCAGGAACACCACGAACCTTTCTCGCAATCTGCCTGACCTCTACCACGTGGTCAGCTTCCCATTGTTTAACCAAATCTTCGCAAGGTATGTCCATAATATCTCTGCAAGTGATCACTCCCTTGCTAAGGTTAAGTGCAGCGAGGAGCTCACACTTGACAGGGAATTCTCCCAGCAGTGTACATTTTAAAAGGGCCAATGCTTGCTTGTTTAGTTTCCAACAGCATTGACCCATTTCGCAGTATCTTTATGGACTTAAAATTGACTACTAGTCCTTCTTATCCTTTATAAATATAGAACAGGGACACTTTCTATACGTAACACTACTACGAAAACATCGTTAGGAACGATCTGTTTCTTTTCAATTTTATCTCCTGAAGTGGGAGAGATGTGAACCCTCGGTCGCTTTGAAGACGTTTGTGTGTGTATGGATTTATTTCATCCCCGTGTTCCCCACCACAGAGTCCAACAAGAGGACACCCCACTGGGTGCCAGGGTTGACACGGATATAGCGGGGGCACGCAGTTCTTTAAGCAGGGTAGCTCGTACGCCGCGGACCAACAGGAAGGACCCCCTGCGCCCCCCTCACCCCAGAGTCGAAGACCTAGTCCAAGCCGATTGGTCGGGGGAGGTTTAGCCCCCGATCGCCCGTCTAGCAGAGGCCGAGGTCAAAGCAAGCGTATTGGATGATGTAAACCCTTCTAGGGTTGAGTGGACCCCTCAACTCGCCAGGACACCCAATCCCTCCGGCACGTGTCTCCATGCACGGCAAACACATGGGTGAGAGTTCAGCACACAGAGGCCAGTAAAGAAGATAAAAGTGATAAAAGTGAAAAACTATATACGTAGGAGAAAGCAAAAGTATAAAAATTGAAATACTTGAGAACCTTCTCCGTATCCCACCGTCAGGACATGGACCGACTCACTTCGACGGTGATGCTAATATAGATTTCTCGAGAAAAGTAAACGAGAAAGGAATTACAATACTCTCAATGCAATCGTGACCATATTATTGAAGTACCAAGAATTCAAAATACTCGGATACTCGCAATATCAGCACGGATACGTGCTGTTGGTGAGACGAGCTATACATTCTCCTTAAAATGAATGCCAGTGTAAAATAAAATGCAGCAAGTCTTCCATAGAATTTAAAAAAATCTTCTCTACACCCATGTCAATATGGATACGCTGGGAACAAATGGGTATTAAGTCATACACACCTAGTTAGCCGATACGAAAATACATACAATGATTTGATAGGTTTAGTTTGTATAATGAATATATATATAATTTTAATGTTTTAAAATACTTTGTGACCAGTTGAACATTTAATTTATGTGAAATTTAAATAATTTAGAGTTCAGTATACTCGTCCTCATTCAATCAAGCATGCACAACGGGAAAACGCAAATAAGTGTGCGGATGTAGAATTCGGTAATAAATGATGGGAATGATTCTCAAATATTACGTTCATTGGAAAGTTTTAAAATAAAACAAGACTGTTTACTTTGTGGAAATGAAGCATCTACTAGAAAGCTTAAAAAATGAAGCAAACATCGATGAATAATGCACGAAGTTACGACGCTTCCAATCAAAGACAAGGTTCTCACTCATTGTGCAGAGTTGATTGAGGGAACACTGTGAGCATCCGCGCCGACAGTGCTGTAGATCTTGTTACTGCAGAAGCTAAATTCCATAACAAATGTAGACCCTCGTTCTTTTGTGGCGGGAAATTGGGTTCCCAAGACGACTGTCGTGGAAGATCGCAAGATAATAGGAAAATGAAAGTGTTTCGGAGATGTAAATATTTAGAAAATTGTGATGATAAGACAATTTTCCTTCAGCGAGCTTGAAGAGTACTTGGAAAACGTCTGCAATGATATAGGTTGTGAGCCCTCCACGCGTATCTTCGCGAAAAACTGAGCAGCCATTAAGATAGATATTTCATTCACTGATATCCCTGGCAATGAATCAATAGGTAATTGTAAGGGTACAACAGACGTTTTATACGAGAAATGGTGCAAAGAAAACTAGTTTCGAAGGGCGTGTCCAGCTCGAAACGTAAGATGGGGAAGATTTCTGAATTTTATCAAAGAGAATTGAATGCCATACAATAATACAACAATTATTTAAAATAAACAATTTTTAATTAAGAACACCATTTATTTAAAAGAAATGTTTAAACAATAGTTGGTGAGGATTAGTTGCAAATTTTTCTTCTTCTTTTACTTAATGTTCCATATGGAAAATTGAGTGTCTGCCCCAACTCTTATAATGGAGCAACTGCCTCAACTCTTATGGTGGAGCAACTGCCTCCTCTTATGGTGGAGCAACTGCCCCAACTCTTATGGTGGAGCAACTGCCCCAACTCTTATGGTGGAGCAACTACCCAAACTCTTATGGTGGAGCAACTACCCAAACTCTTAAGGTGAGGCAACTGCCCCAATTTGTCCCAGCATGCATACGCCCTTGGTTGAACCGCTTTATCAAAAAAACCTATTATTTCAAGAAACTCGGACGAATCGTTTGTTAAAAGGAAACGCCACGCTATAGCTAGCGCAAACTAGTTTGTCTGCTTGTCGATCACCCTTATGTCATTTGTGCCTCCCTTGCCATTAGGAATTGGGGTTTTCACTCGTCACTACGGATCACGGCAACTGATATATTTACTTAGCTCTCTTGACTTTTCGTCTCCATATGCTGAAGTTTTACGTTACGAGAAGTCAGTTGTAGCCCAAGACATCGACTCTGAAGTTGGTAGTAGAAATGGATATGTACAGTACGCCTTTGATAATGTAGACTTATACATCCGGACGCTTACTGGTCATAATACTTATACCTAGTAGGGTTTTAATAGTAGAGGTACGATTCATTACACTAGCACAAGTAAGGCTTTCACATGTTATTCCTCGCTTACAATGCCAGCTAAGTCAGGTTTCAAGAAAATTGTCGTGAAAACTGTACGTCTCACTGACACCGATAACCTGGATGATGTTAAACAGGTTCACTTGATCTCTGGATTTCTGGTGGTAAGTAATAAAGAAAATTTTAGGCTACTTTTCTGTTTATGTGAAGTTGAATCAAAATTAAACATACATCATTCTACAGGTATTGAAAATCCTCCCGCTTGGAATGGTTACATGAAATCGGCAATTGCAAAGGGGACGTTATGCAGTATAAGTGGAATTGAACCATTACCATTTATTAATCTGCCACTCCCCCATATACACCTCACTTTACTTCGATTCAGAAGAATACGAAAGGAAAAATCAAAGTGAGCTTCGTAACGTTTGAAGAGCATATTAAGACATATCGACATATTAGCATATCAGATATATTAAAACATCGTTGCATCGTAACCATCTAAATTGAAAAATGTCACACCCCGTCTTGATGGTTTCCATACATGGCGTTCATGGCAGCCGTAGGATTAATCATGAGTAACTATTTCTCGACAGAACGTATTTAATGTGCGTTTGAATCATTTATTCATTCTAAGGAATATGTTTTGGATGAAGCAATAGTGGAATTAATGCGAGTTTTCTTCACTGGGCGGTAGTGGGCTGAATGACTTTTGGTCCCAGGTCTACGCAAAGGCATCCGTGGTCCACATGATGAACGGACATGCATGTTCCATAGCTTTGCCAGTATATTTCCTCACTTAGTATGCTGTAGGCACTATTCTTCAGCAGCAATGGACCTATATATGGCACCCGAAACGAAATCAAAGATATACACGCTAACTTTTTGCGAGGTTCGTGTACAGCAAATGCTGCTATAGACTAATCAGCTCTCAAGAATATTTCCTGTACAGAAACAGCGTTTCTGGAGGTTTCGCTTTTCGGTTATACTGCGCGTCTTTGTATACAGTACTACAGATTAATTAATTAATGCGAATGTTTATCCGAGCGGAGCGCACTAGAAATTGCAAAATGCACCTACACTCTCTTCGATTAATGCTTCATTTCCATGCTGGTGGCCGGCACAACTACGCGAAGGCTGCTCACCTGTACGTACAGGAAATGGAGGAACTCGAAAGTATAATGGTGCCAAAAGAATTAAAAGACTTCGTATCCGACGGTGGTTTTACTATACTTCGCAACAGTGACCCCCGGGGAGGTGTATGGATTGATTAGGTTATTGAATAAGAGCTTGTGTCCTTAAAAGAGCCAAGAAGGACTCACTAGGAGACGAGGAATCACTGAAAGCTCCCTCGCACATTACATATATTCGTTTCGTGGATGTCTGACACTCTCCAATAAGATGGAGGATCTATGAAATTGGCAGAAGAGACGTAGCAATATGAAAGACAATAAATTTCACAGAAGTTGAGATATCCAAAAAGGAACAAAGTGACACCTTTCCGTTATGCAACTTATGTTAGTGAAACTTCGAGGTGAGGTTACGCCTATAAATTCCAACCAGCTTTTTTGCGGATGCTGTGTTATCAAGGATGAACTTGATATAACATCTTTCTTTAAGTATTAGCTATCTCCCACACCAACTGTATTATTTAATGGAACTCCGATCAGATATACACCGGAAGCTCTTTCGTGTCTGTCTTTACCTATTCTACAGTCACCAGCAATGAACATTCTACATCACTGACGGTGGATATCTCTGGCACACAATCAGCTGGCCACGACCTACCACCTACAGCCATTTACGTAACATTTATGTGCAACATATCACTCAGCATTATCCATCTGCTGTCATAGATTTTGATATTTATAGCTGCATCCCACAAACAAAAGACGAAGACGTCACAACGTAACAAAATGTTGTGTCGAGATTGTATTCGCAGAGTATTCCTCCTTGACTGTTTCTCGGGGAAACTTTTTCTCAGGAACGGGACAAACAAAACGAAATGTTAACTACTTCCTCTAAGATGGCTGACATCAAAACTGTTCAGGCTCAGAGAGACGCAGACGCTCTCATCATAAGCTACGCGCGCACTGGAACGTCAACAGATGGGCGTTCCGAGATTTTGCAAGTGCGGTAGACTGCGCGCATTGGTTCGGAAATTCCGGAACCCTGTTGGGTGATGTTCAGTCTCCAAGGGGGTAGAGGATTAGGATCCACGTCTTATCTGCTCCCCATTCTATTCTGAACATTCAACACAACCGAAGTGGCGAATGTCTCGTCCTTGTGAGTAACCGCAGTTATAAACTGCTAATGAGCCTCCTGGAGTTTTACAGTCCTCCAAAAGATCTTCCTCTGAGGACTTTTAGCAAACGGCGGCAAGTGCGTGCCGGTGGGTGTGGGTGCATACCAATGCGAAGCAATGGAAATAGCTTTTGTGAAATTCAGGACGGCGGTGCCGACCGTCCCAATGCGCGAGTAGCTGAAGCACCGTATTAGAATATTCCTCCCACTCATCAGTGGTACTCGTCGGCACAAATACGGATTTATTAGTGATGCTTGTAGCTCGAGCTAAGCAAAATAGCATTTAACTTGTGCAGTACATCCATGCACAAGTAAACTGAACGGAAAAGTGTTCAACATTTCCCTAATACAAGCCGAAATTGGAGAGCATGTGAAGGAATGTGTTTTATTTGCACATTTTATTAGTTGTAGGGACAAACCATCGTCGATATTTGGAAAAGGAAAGAAGAAAGCCTACAAGATCCTCCAAACTGATGAAAACTTGAGGTCATGTGTTCTGAGTGTTTTTAAGAGCCCATCGGCAAATGTTGATATTATGGAAGGGGAGAATTTGTGATGGCTTTATATCCGAACGGCTTTATATGAATTCAGGGATATTAATGAAATACGTGTCCACCGCTTCAAGTGTTCGATCGCCCGAGAGAGTATTTTAAACCCTACGCTTTCTTAAAATAAGAAAATAAATTTTGTTGTCCAGAATGCAATTACATCTTTATTAATCTTATACCCAATTAGGTGTAAGAATGGCTCGGTAATGAGTCTGATCCTACCGCATGGGGGTTGGAATTGAAGGGTAATAGTTTAAGACCAATATTTACCCACCTACCACCAGTACATACGAGCCTGCTAAAATTGGTATAAAGCAAGTCAAGGTGCATCGTTCGATGTAACCGTAAACATTTGGAATTATCCTACTCAGATATCAGTGCTCATTGTCGAAGCATAGGATGTTCTAACAACACCTTATTGGAAGAATATCCCGATACAGAAGATTTTATTTTTAATTCAATGTATGTCGGTTTCCAACACACAAAATGCAATACAAGACAAATTTTGCATATAATTGGGAATCTTACATTTGAATGTGCGACGCATGTAATTTATTTCCTCTATATATTTCCTTGTCTTAAAATGTTATTTTTTAGTTCTAGTCACTTAAAACTCTTTAGTAATACAAAGTATTTGCTATTAATTTTCTCTCTGTTGACAATGGCGCGTGTTAAGTCGCCTACGTACATTACATGTTTTGAACCTCAGCAATTGCACGCGTGTACCGCGTTCACAACTTTCGCCAAAACAATCAAAGTTTGACATTTATGTGAATAAAAATATACATGAATGTAACGTTAAAAGAATGTTTCAATAAAATATTTTTAATATTACTTCATACGTATTCAGTTCGCCCGTCCGCATAAAAAACATGCGCATGTATATCGAATTTCTATTGAATTTCGCGCGTCTTAGACAGCATGGCGCATCATTGTTTCCGGAGCTGTATATGTTTTTTTTGTGGGGCTTTAGGGCTCACCAACATCGAGGTCATTAGAGCCCATTATGAAATTATTCATTACAATCTTTAGACTGTCTTCTTTCATTTGAGTCCTCATTCACTAGAACTGGCCCCATACTTTTGACGCTAGTCTTACAAGTATAACCCTTTAACTCCCGGATCCCAAAAATCCCGCCCCCTCTAAATGAGGGAAGTACGTGGAGGAAAGTGCGAGAAATTTCATGTTGTTCAAGAAGGTTCTTCCTATCGATTAAAAAATATGGTTTTTTAGGGGTTTTTTTTCAGGATAAGGCCCTATTTTTCCCGGACTACTAGGTCTACATACTAAACATACATATTACTTTATATTCAAAGTAATTGTAATACTTTCACTTCTTTTATTTATTTTTATTTTGTGTGTGTGTGTGTGTGTGCGAGAGAAAGAGAGAGAGCCTCTCATCCTCCTAAATTCGCCACCGCACCACTTGTTTAAAAAATGTCAACTTTGTACATTGTTCAAAATTCTTCTTTCTGAGGACAAAGAAATATTTGTTCAACATTTCCACTCAATATTTCCATAAATTTTTTGGTATGAAGAGCAATTACATTTTCTTCTATTCCACATCCAAGTACAAACAAACTGTTCATATGAACCAATCATAATAAAAACTTAGACTACATCTGTACAATAATAATCAATGCAAGTTTCATCATTCTAACACAAAAATATTCAACTCTAGATACATTTTGAAAATTGTTGTATTTGAATATTTGGTCAACTGTCTTCAGTCACCAAAGTACAAATCTGCCGATACGCAACAGACATCAGACACTTTCACAACAGAAGACAAAAATATGTAACAAATTAATCAGTAACTACTTGACAATACCAGAAAAAGATTAACTAATGAACCATGCAGATAGTAAGACAATATATGGTAAAGTTATCATCAAATACAGATTCAAATTGATGGTACTTCTCATTACCATCACACAACTAAGGGTTAAAGAATTTCCCTAGAAATATTAAAAATAATACTCTATCACCTGTCCTTTAATGATCTATATTTCATTTAGTCAGAAGTCACAAAAATAAATTTGACCATCATTCATTAATCATGTTGTAAAAATCAACTGAACATAAAAAATAGTCTGAACAGAACAACTTGAACACTCTGTAAATAAAAGAACACCTGGAGAGTGACAAAGTGTATAAATAATTTCATATAGATCTGGTGAGTTATAACAGAATGAGTAAAAATTCATTTATTGAATCAAAATTCATTTATAGAAAACAACATTGAAGACCTAATGCTGACTTCCCTGCTACCTCAAAAACCTGGAAGAACTGTTCTATAAACTTGTAGATTTGACACAATGCAATAACATTCTTGATACTTCCCTTTTCTTAAACAATGTTATCGCTCTTTTGACCCCATAGCCCCCATGAATAATCCTCAAATTGATCTCTCTTTGGTATTCAATATCATCGATCATGAAATTTATTTTCAAAATTTCATTACAACAGCACGCATGGATTACCACATCAATGGCTACACTTCTCCTTACAGAATATCAAAAGTATAAATTCCTATGCTAAAAATCAAGATATTCAGTGCTGGAACTAAACAACTTGCTACCAGAAGTCCTAAAAATCAATTCTAGGTTCTCAAAATTCAAATTCCCTGATTTTTGTACATCAATGATGTGTCATCTTCCATATCACATTGCAAAATGGAGCTTTTGTTACTGACACAGTTTACCCTGATGACAACAAATTGAATACAGATCAATGGTTTTATATCACCTCTACCGTTCATTTAATGTTAATTGTCTTATAGTAATGATAGACAAAACTGGATCTATCCAAATTCCAATAGATCAAGCAAATATCTTCCACAGGTATCACTTTTGATAAATTAATCCCAAATTAAAAAACAGTTAAGGAGACAAATATTTTTAATCTTCAAGATAACCTCAAATGGAATAGTGATATTAATAATATTAATTTTAATCTGAGTAAATTGTACTATGAATTTCAATTTCAAGTCCATGTTGTAAATGAATATATTTCTCAAAGTTCTTGAAAACTTCTTTTTTATTTACAAGATGCCCTGTTTCAAGGCTTAACACAGATAATCCAAATAATCAGAATGTAAAAGTGTATAGTTTGACTAATATGCAAGATTCATGAAAACCTTTCTTCAAAGAATTAAATTTTCTAACTCTTCCATATTTACATTCACAAAAACATGTTAAGACTATAACTCAAGAATCATAATTGATTTCAGAAGAAATGCCCTTACACATCAAAATAACACTTAAAATACAGAGATATTCTCTGTCCCAATATTTCAACCACCCTCTTCAAAATAGATCCCAGACAATCTCAGAAATTGTTCTGCAAAAATTCTCTTCCTATACTAAAACTCTGTTAAAAGCTTCTGATAGCGTCATTGCTTCTAGAATGTCCCAAAATTTATCGATTTTGGTTCAAAAACTTAAAATGTTTTAAATCTTCCATGAAGTTTTTTCTATTGCTTAGATTTTAAGTTAATAATCACATGAAATAATTATTTTTTAAAGTCAACACTTAGTACAATAATGTGAATTTATCATCATTTATATTCCTTCAATACTTCACTACACCATTATGATAGTAGTTTATTTCATAATAGATTTATAAAATTACTAAGTGTATAGTTGTTTATTACTTATAACAGTAGGCCTAATATATTATCTGCATTCAATCTTATCATGGTTCAGTATGTTATCTCTGTGGCCTCATCTTTTTGGCCCAGGTTTTCTCTGGATTTGATCACAATGATGGGATCGACATGAACTTATTTCTAAAATGTAGTCGGGTTATTGTTCACCATGGAGTTTTGCACATTTTTTATTTGCTTCTTTCTGTAATATTTATTTGGAGCATTGTTTTCTGGTTTCCTACAATTTTAAACATCAAACAATTCATTCTATTAACAAGTGAAATAATTTCATGCAGATAAAATATTCTTCCTCAAACTGAACGTTGTTGCTTATTCATGAGCCAATGTGCTGCCCGAGACGGGGATTCATCATTTAAATTATTATTCCTCAATGAAATTCCCATTTTTTCATACAACAAACTAAACATATGTACATTATCTCATACTTTATTTTACTACAGCAAGTGAAATATTTTTTAATTCAATTCCTATTTTTCTGTGATTTCAATTAATTTAAAACAATACCACCATTGTAGACAATTATTGATAATACGAGAAAAAAAGTTACAACAAAACACTAACCAAGGTTGCTTATTTTTTCTACACAATACATGCTCAGATGAAGTAAATCAAGACTGAAATAACATCTTACCCATCTTCTACTTCCACATCCAAGGCATTAAGTAATTTATGGAGAAAACTCTGATAGTTTTCTAAAATAGGAAAATCATATCCCTTGATCTGAATATTTAAAACTGGGTACAAAGGAATTTTAGACTTCGTAGCCTGTAAAGAAAAAACATTAACTGAAAAGTTAAAAGTGGAAAATTTGCAAAGTATTACTTTATGATTTAACGGCAATAACACTGTCTATTAAAACTCCTCAAATATTTCATTTCCTCTTAAGCATACATACTTCTAAATAGTCCGGCTCGTACACACCATATTTGCGGGTAGGACAAAATCTAGAATAATTCTTCAACTTCATGATATTTGTGAATGACCGGGTAGTCCATTTTAAAAGCTGAAAAATACGACTAAATAATTTAGTATATACTTTTCGCATTCAATACAAAATTAAAGTAATATTTATGGAAGAATAGAAACCATTGATAAACTTCGCCGTTAAATAAACTCAAGCACCGTGTCTTTTGTGCTTTTGTGATTGTAGATTTCGTTGATCTTGTTCAGCACCGTCGGAGCACCGTGAACACTGTGCAGTAGAGATGTGAGGCTCGCGAACGAACGAATCCAAAAGAACGCGTTCTTATAGTGAGTCGTTCACTAAAAAGAGCGATTCCTTCACCTAAATTTTAAATTTGTTCGTTTGCTTTAGTTGTCCCAGAACTATTAGTGATAGCGTAGAAAATATATTGGTTCAACAATGGCCAAATCTCTTCATTTCTGGATTCCATCAGAATGCACATATTAAACACAGCAACATAGAATATAAAAAGACATTATCAAAATAGAACATAAAGAACCTCAATATTTATACACTGTCAGCTGAAATACATTCATAATAAATTTTATGGTCTGCCCATCTGAAGGTCGTATGATCTGTTCAACAATACTGGTTTTAAGAAATGAATCAAGTTTTTCAAAAACACTTTTTGAATTTTGTGAAACGTTCATTATTTCTTAGAAAATGATCCGTATATATTGTTGTACATTCTTGAACAGTTAATTCAATAATATCGTTCTTTACTCAATCATTTCCACAAAATCGTTTAATATTACCATTCATCATTGCCATGAATCGTCAAGAACCGACCTTTCAGAACATAAAAATTGTCCCCGAAAGGATAACTGGACGGTTCTGTGCAGGCCCAAGAAAATAGATAGGGGGAAATGCGTGAGGTTTAACGCTTCAAGTAGTTAGACGTAAACACTTACCAGACTGCGCTACCAGTCAACCAGTTTGTCCAGCGCTCAATAGATGGCTGCAAGATCGTGCTCACCCTTCTCCTATTGGCTGCTAGTGTTCTTTGTTCATTACATTCTGCGTGTCGTGCTTAGGCTGTAGCACAGACTATAAACCAGACGCCCCTCTCCCATACTAACGGTGTGTTAACAGCTTTCAGCGCTCCTAAAATTGTTACCGTCTAACTACAAGTTAAAAAACCGGCCACAGGGCGCGCGGCAGTTCCCGATTCCTCTCCCCCTTCCCAAACAGGTACTGTAACCCCTACTCCCTCGACCACATGCTTCATAATTTCACAATAATTTAGCTGAAAATAATTTCCCTACAAAAATTAACTTTTGTGAATAGTTAACAGGATGTATAACTCAAATATTTTACTACACATATGAAATAGAAAAAGAAAACAGGACAATTGACAGGAATTATACACAAAGAAAATACATACTAGCTCTTAATTATATTTATTCATAATAAAGATTCAGGACATTCTCATATGAATGGAAATATACAATCCAGTATACAAAATTGGGGTATACTTGCAATAAGGTACTCATTTATTTATATCCACCAACTATTCGTATCATTAATAAATAAATGAGACTGTTAAAACAAGTCACATGAGAAAAGCTGTCATAGAAAGGCTATATAGAAAGCTGTCAATGGAATGTTGGTTTTGCTTTAAGCCACAGTGGTGTATAAATACCTCTGCTCATTGCATGAGAGAATTACATGCCACAAATCTAATGAAGGTCAAGTAGAAATAATTGATAAAGAAATGAAGACAATCCACCAGTACCATGTCATCAAAAGCGATAGATATATCATAGTATGAACTAGTTACAATAATCTATGAAGAAACCATACAGTTTTCATTTATACAAGTTGAATATCATTCTGTTTAACAAATGAGAAAGGTGTTAATCAATTCAATAGCACGCTACATTTCCCATTTACAAATACAATATAAAAAAAAAGTCTGAAATTTTCCATTCTACAAACTGAATATCAATCCATCAAGGAAATGGGAGAGGTCTGTCAACCTGAGAATATCTGTGAGAAGACTGACTTCACAATAAGAAATTCACAAAATTTGTACCAATGCCAATGTTAATTTTAAAGAAAAGTTTACTGTAAAACCTTTTATATATCCATAGGATAACGTGACTAGATTTATCAGTCTCATGGTAAAAAAAACATTACCTAGTTACAAACACCACAATATACTATAACTTTCATAAACTATCAAAGTAAAAGTAACATTAAATAACATTAAGTTTCAGAAAACCAAAAGAAGTCACAATACACCAAGTAGTAAATAAACGAAGTGGAAATAAAATTTTTTAAAAGCAAATTCACATTAAAACATAAAAAAAAGATGGCTAAATGAAAAATGTAACTCTTCTACACACTACATCTTGTACTTGAACATGTTCGAGCACTTCACTATAAGACACCAACACAAGAGTACAAACCATGTTAAATAAATACAAATTGAGTGATGTAGGTTACTCTCTCCACTTACAATTTTCTACATACCACAGGAGACAATGCTTCTGATTTAACAGGGAAATCTCAATGGTGCAAGTTGCCTTTCCTGACATATCTCCCCGAGGCAAACGATACATTATTATTATCATCATCATTATTATAGACCTTTATGGCTTGCCAACATCTAGGTCATTAGCACACTTGAGTGATACATGAATGACACGAGAGCAAATCATGAAAATTATTGTGGAATGAGAGGTATCTTGCCTTCATAATCTTGGATCAGACAGGATTTGAACCAGTTTCACCAGAGGTAGAAGTCTAGTATGCCATACCACCTTTAACCACAATACTAATTATTCATAGTACATGCCATCCATGTGATAGGCCTACTGATTTGTACTCTTATGTTCCTTTAAACACAGACTACATATGTCTGCATCTATATTCAAAACATGATACAGTAGAACTTCGATTAACCATGGTGCTCACTCTCCCATCGAAAAAAATAATTTCTACTATAGAGTAAATTATTTAATTATGCTTCACGTAGTCATAAAAAGTTTGAACTGCTTTTTTAACAATAAATGTATCATATATAAATCCAACCACTTCCTACTATTTCCACAGTTGTACATATGTTCCTCGAAACTTGGAGACAGAGACCCTCAGGTACCAATAAAATTTTGACTTTGAGAAATAAAATTAATGAATTTGAGAAATATTAGAAATGAAGGAAGAAAAATAATTTCAAACTACAAGAAACGAAAACATAACTTCATATTTCAACCCCTGATAATAAGACATTCAACACACTCGTGTACAAAATTCATTAAATAAAGTGTTTCAATTAACTGTGGTTTTCATGTATCCAAGGGACCCCTCTCCTCCCGCAGATGTCCAGGCAAAATGTCCCGAAGCGTCACCAAAGCCATGTCTAAAACTTGAAGCATCTGCAACACACAATGTTGTTATTAACAAAACACCAATATTAATCAGAAGGGTTAGCAGAAATATATTGCAGATTAGAAGAAAGGTGCAGAAGGTGCATGATGCAGAAAATGATATAACATAAATTACATTGTTTTACCATAATTATAGACCTCGACATAAATTAATAAAATAAAAGTAAAATAATAGAATTCCTACAATAGATATCTAANTAATAGTACAAAATAATAGTATTTTATATTAATTTCTACGTAGTCTAATTTAAATTAATATTATGAAATGTATCAAAATGATTACATTGTTGTTATTCTTATATGCAAATATTATTGTCATTGTTGTCACTACTATGACACGCCATACATCATTGTTATGATCTATGTGGTTCAATAAAATATTATTATATTATATTTCTGTTCATCATTTCTTACACAGACTTCATTCATCAATACTTTACTTAGATATTATAGATAATACATTTTTATACAATACTTCATGTAACATTCGTTTTCATTTAACATACCATGGAAGTCATCCGGGGTAAAATGTGCGGAGCACACTCTGGTACTAGTTCGTGAGACCCGCACATCAGTCATGCCAAGACACTTTATCCATTGCCGTTGTCTACAAGAGAATGTAACAAATATATTTATAAATAAATAAGCAACAATAATCGCAGCAAAGCGACTGAGCTAAGTACGTCTGCCCATGTGGGTAGTGGCGCTAAGACAACTAGAATTACTTACCTTTCTGGTGGGGTAGGGAAGCCTAGGAAAGTTATTTCCGGGTTGCCGCTTGCATTGAAGCACCCCGGTACGGAACACACAAAAATTCGAGGCATTCCACTATATAAAATTTAGTAAATGTGCGAATGTTGCCTACAGCACACTACAGCCCAGGGACAGGAAACTAGATAGGGGCAAAATGAATGAGGTTTGACGATTCAAGTAGTTAGACGCAAACACTTACCAGACTGCGCTACTAGTCACCCGGCCACCTATAGTTTGTCCAGCGCTCAATAGATGGCTGCAAGATCGTGTTCACCCATCTCCTATTGGCTGCTAGTGTTCTTTGTTCGTTACATTACATTCTGCGTGTGGTGCTCAGGCTGTACTGTGCCGTAGGCAACATTCGCACATTTAGTGGATTTAGTGGATTCCGTACCGGGGTGCTTCAATACAAGCGGCAACCCGGAAATAACTTTCCTAGGCTTTCCTACCCCACCAGAAAGGTAAGTAATTCTTGTTGTCTTAGCGCCACTACCCACATGGGCAGACGTACTTAGCTCAGTCGCTTTGCTGCGATTATTGTTGCTTATTTATTTATAAATATATTTGTTACATTCTCTTGTAGACGACGAC
>NNCF01128148.1:191161-216549 GCA_002313205.1 Laupala kohalensis | reverse complement strand
ACTCATGCATGTGTCTAGGACTGCCCGTAAACGTCGCTGGCAAAATAACCAAAGTGCCCAGATTCTCAATATTTCCGTCATTTGCTACCGCATCTCTTAGGTGAATATATTGGTCCACTCTTAATTTTTTTTGATTCGAACGAATAAACTGAAGACGTTCTCCTTCAATCTTTACATACATATCCACGATAAATTGATGGAATAATTGTCTGCAATTTATCACGTGGTTGTGTTTAGTATTAAATCGTATTAAATCCATTTTTCCTAAGTTGATACTGGCGTGATGTGCGTAATCTATGTGAGGGTCATAGAATAATGCTTCACACTGTAAATCGGAGTATTCATCAGTTCGTGAACGTCTCGTTCTATCTCTGATTTGTTGCAGCCTGACCTCTCGTTGTTGTTGTGGTTCAGAGGCTCTGGATGTTGCAGCTCGGTTTCGTAGATCATTAAGCCTGGCCTCATGTTGTTGTTGTGTTTCAGAGGCTCTGGTTTTTGCAGCCCTGTTTCTCATTTCGTGGAGTCTGGCTACACGGTGTCCTGCTGTTTCTGAATTTCTAGATCTTGCAACTCTTTCACGTATCGTTGCTAATCTTTTATATCTTTCTTCATTACTTTCAATAGCTTTACGTTTTTTTGGAGGCATTGTTAAGCAATGATGTTCAATTGTTTTTGTTTATAATTCTAAATTACCAAGTGTCGGTTAAGTAAGAAAATTCTTTTGTTGTGTTTCTATGACAGCAAAAAAGTAAACAAATTACATACATACATACATACAAACACTCTCCTTTATATATAAGATAATATTTTATTGAACCACATAGATCATAACAATGATGTATGGCGTGTCACAGTACTAACAACAATGGCAATAATATTTGCATATAAGAATAACAACAATATAATACTTTTGATACATTTCATAATATTCATTTAACTTAGACTACTTAGAAATTAATATAAAATACTATTATTATGTACTTATACGGAATATTAATATTTATTTAGGCTACTGTTATTAGATATCTATTGTAGGAATTCTATTATTTTACTTTTATTTTATTAATTTATGTCAAGGTTTATATTTATGCTAAAACTGTATAAACTGTATTTTTTGTGATCAANTTTTGTGATCAATGAATTATAACAAACATTGCTGAATTAAGTTACAGTATTTGAACTGATTTTTACAATAAGTATGTTGACTGATAATATTGTATTCTTGTTGTGTTTTCCAAATGTTGTGATGATGACCTGAAGAGTGATCTCGTTGATTTTCGCCACTCTCTACTTGGGTAAATAAATATAACAAACTTAATAATACACCTGGATAGTATCGAAGTTTGAGGAAGTGTAAGGTTACGTAGGAGGCAGTTCATTAACTAGACACAAATGCTATTAAATTTTCATCTTAAAACAAAAATTTAAAGAAATAGTACCTAGTTAAAATGTAAGATTCTGTTTTTGTGTAAAACGTTTATTTGCAATTATACCTGACGTGGTAGTTAGGTACGAATAAGTAGAGAGAAATTGATGTGTGCATCTTATATAACGTTATTGTAGTGTGTAGAAGAGTTACATTTTTCATTGAGCCACCTTTTTTGTTTTAATGTAAACTTGAATTTAAAAAAATTATATTTCCATTTTGTTTATTTACTACTTGGTGTATTGTGACTTCTTTTGGTTTTCTGAAACTTAATGTTATTTAATGTTACTTTCACTTTGATAGTTTATGAAAGTTATAGTATATTGTGGTGTTTGTAACTAGGTAATGTTTTTTTTACCATGAGACTGATAAATCTAGTCACGTTATCCTATGGATATATAAAAGGTTTTACAGTAAACTTTTCTTTAAAATTAACATTGGCATTGGTACAAATTTTGTGAATTTCTTATTGTGAAGTCAGTCTTCTCACAGATATTCTCAGGTTGACAGACCTCTCCCATTTCCTTGATGGATTGATATTCAGTTTGTAGAATGGAAAATTTCAGACTTTTTTTATATTGTATTTGTAAATGGGAAATGTAGCGTGCTATTAAATTGATTAACACCTTTCTCATTTGTTAAACAGAATGATATTCAACTTGTATAAATCAAAATTGTATGGTTTCTTCATAGATTATTGTAACTAGTTCATACTATGATATATCTATCGCTTTTGATGACATGGTACTGGTGGATTGTCTTCATTTCTTTATCAATTATTTCTACTTGACCTTCATTAGATTTGTGGCATGTAATTCTCTCATGCAATGAGCAGAGGTATTTATACACCACTGTGGCTTAAAGCAAAACCAACATTCCATTGACAGCTTTCTATATAGCCTTTCTATGACAGCTTTTCTCATGTGACTTGTTTTAACAGTCTCATTTATTTATTATTGATACGAATAGTTGGTGGATACAAATAAATGAGTACCTTATTGCAAGTATACCCCATTTTTGTATACTGGATTGTATATTTCCATTCATATGAGAATGTCCTGTAATTCTTATTATGAATAAATATAATTAAGAGCAAGTATGTATTTTCTTTGTGTACATTTCCTGTCAATTGTCCTGTTTTCATTTCCTATTTCATATGTGTAGTAAAATATTTGAGTTATACATCCTGTTAACTATTCACAAATTTGATTTTTGTAGGGAAAGTATTTTCAGCTAAATTTGTGAAATTATGAAGCATGTGGTCGTGGGAGTGTGGGGTACAGTACCTGGTGGGGGAAGGGGGAATGGAATCGGGAACTGCCACGCGCCCTGTGGCCGGTTTTTTAACTTGTAGTTAGACGGTAACAATGTTAGGAGCGCTGAAAGCTGTTAACACACCGTTAGTATGGGAGAGGGGCGTCTGGTTTATAGTCTGTGACCTGGACTGAACTCAACTCTCATCCTCAACTCAGCGCGATTCTTCTGATTCTATCGATTATTCTGACTTACTTACTATTTTACTATAAAGCTTACTATTTCGATAGTAGTTTTCTCGTTGTATCGATACTTTTATCGTATCGCAACGACCATACACGCCTCTTGTGCCATCGGCTACAGGTCTGCACCAGGGGGTAAAAACTCCCATAAGACCCTTGGGTGACAAATGTACGCCATCTACTTCGCTCTCGCAGTCAGGGGAACTAATTCAAGGACGTCATGTAAATGCATGGCGCTTCTTTCAAAACGGGGTATTCAACCCGAGAACTTAATTCATTAAATTTGCATTGAATGTACATTTTTTGCTATCAACCAATAAAGTTACATAAAAACTGAAATTAAAATTAAGAGCAACAAATGGCTAATAAATCCTCAACCAACATATAATAATTACAATTAGTGAGTAAATGGAATAAATGGTAATAAAATTACGCAACCACATGACTTTTTATTGAAAGCAAATATTTATTATAAAAATATTAATTATGGATACAGAGAGGAAACACACAATGATTCTAGGATGGAGAACAGAAAATAAATTTAGCTATTAGAAATAAAATACATTACGAATAGTGGTAATGTACACAAAAGTGCCTATATTGTAAACATTTAAGAAATAGTTCCTTTACAAATTAAACCTACTTGTGAATACAGAGATAATGCAAACTACTCTCTCTAGACTTATTACAAATGGGAAAATGAACTATTTGTGGACACACAAAACATAATTCTAAACAGAGTAAAAAAAGAAATGAAACTATTACAAATAATTGTGGATAAAGAGATGATATACACATCAGTGCATATATTGAGAACATTTAAGAATGATAGGGATGAGTTATAATGTAAAAAAATCAATAATGACTTAAACCTAATTAATATTGTTTATTTAAGAATTTTGTTACTATGTCTGAGGTAAACAAATCTTTTAAAAAATCATAATAATTTCTGGGGACATATACATGTTTAATTTTTCATTCAGAAAATGAAACTCATAATGTTGATTTTCAGAAATTATTTCAGTGTTATTTTGTAATGTTAAATTTAAAAAATATTTCAGAATTGTTTAGCGAAATACAGTTTATGATAAACGAAATAAAAAATGTGTATGATTTAAGGTTTTTTAATTTTTTTACTCTGATATTGCACTGGGATGACCGTATAGATAAATAATATAACTATTGCAATTATTGAAGTAACGGATACAAAGGGCACGTACACGGCTGAATCAGATGTCAATAATTGAAAAAAATGTCTATATGGAGCAGAGTAAAGAAATACTTCAATTGCTAATAAATTATAAACACTAAGGTAATTTGCACAATTGTTTCTAGATAGAGCACAGAAAAAAATTATACTATTAAAAGTAACAAAAAATTATGAAAACAAGGAAAATTTACACCTCAATATCAAGCACACAAGATTGGTGTTGAAGTAGCGATAGAGAAGCAATGTTTGTTCTAAATACGGCACTTCCCATAGCTGTTCAAGCTGGAACAGCTGGCTAGCTGTTCAAGCTGGCTCAGGATGTTCGACGTTGTGCCGACGAATTCAAGTCGCGCGATTTGCGATATTTGTGATAAGAGATTTAAAGCAAATATTTCGTGTGAGCATAAACGAAACGTTTACAGTGTCAAAGTTAATCTGGGCACATTAATTGTTTGTCCGCATAATCAGTGTGAATATTCTATTTTCAGTATAATATCCTGTTATTTTGTATTTCATTTAAGGAATCACGTGCACGTTAATCGTGGGTTTACTTGCTACAAGAGGGAATCTCATCAAAAAGGTAAGACTTCGTCTAATAATATTGTGTAGCATTGCTAAATAACGATTAAGGGTCCAATATAACATTATGGTGAAAACAAGATTCGAAAAAAAACTTGCTATGTTACAAAAAATATTATTGTGATTCCGGAAATGTTTTATTCGTCGCCCTTGATATTTACGGTAATTATAAAAAAATATTGTTCTGCGCTATTTTCACTCTCAGCCTTCAGTTGTATTAGTTGTTTCGGATATGGTACCTTCAATTTGGCTTGATAGTCCTACATTGGTATGATTTACCTTTGTACAGACCTACCAGTACATATGTTTGTGCACTACATATACTTTATAAGCAAATATATTTTATAACAAATACGTTATTTATTGGTAACGATAGCATATTTGATCAAGTGCTCCATTGTTTCATTTGCTGTGAGAGAGACATTTCTTCCTATAACAACTATGCTTGTGCTATCAAAAGTTTGGACAGTGTAAATTTAAAATAATTGTCTTCAAGTTACTTCTGAATTCTCGATTGTTGATAAATAACAAAATATCAACTCTTTAAGTACGTGGACTTAATCTTTATGCCAGGTCTTTTGAAGTATGCAGCAGAGGAGTTTCAAACCACTGTTCTCTTGTAATAAGGCTCCTCTCTCCGAAAGCAGTGTCGCCAATGTATCGCACACATTATTATAAAGATTCATAACGCTTACAAATATAACACACAACACACTATATGCTTCAAACTTCTATTTATAATCTTATTCAAGAATTTTAAATACAGTGATTGATTTTTACTAATTTTTTATATCCTAGATTTCTTCTTCTGGAAAAGTGAAGAAGGAAAAAAAGGCAAACTCATCTTTTCTCTTGAGATGCGGTGAGCAAACTCTTGCTAATGGAGTCGTACATAGTAGTCTTTTGTACTATGTGGGCAACAGATCGAGGTCGTATAGATCCAAGGAAACAAGGAAAAGGCAGTTAAAGTCCCAAGGATCCTGCAAAATAAGAATGCAGTGCTTAGCATCTATGGATGCTACAATTGAGAATGGGAAGATGTCTGTTGTTTATTACAGCAGTCACTCTGGTCATGATTTGAGCATGGCTTATACAAGGTTTCAAGAAAATGATAAAGTAGAGATTGCAGGTAATTATTTTAAATTAAATAAGATTTTGACTAATACCTAACTGAACACCAGACAAACACTAAGGGGGTTTCTCAGCGAAATATTTGTTCTGCTTACCTTGGCCCAAAACACAATGAATAAAGGAAGAGTCGGGGTTCGGCCCATTTTTATTATCGTGAAATATACACATATCCTTTGTAAAGGGAACGCAACCATTTGTAATTGGATTTAATTATTTATTTACATAAATTACACTTTCCAGTCATTACATTTACAAAAGAAACACTACCCATCAAATATTACAATGACACTTTCCCATTTCAACAGTACCCCCAAAATGCACAAACTTATTCCTAAGCAATAATGCGCAATACATTTGTTCCCTTTGATCACTTTAAACAATCAAGATCTATTCAAATTAGTGATCACTAGAAGATTTTTTGGTGGGGCTTTACGGCTCGGCTTCACATCAAAGGTCATTGGAGCCCGAAAAACTTGTACAGGTAGGGAAAATGCAGTTACGCACTAGGGAGAGCCAACATGACTCTCCCCGCGTGTGGGACTCACCGAATGACTCAATCATACTTACTAAAAACCCTCCTGAATTACAAAATACCAAAACATATCTCAAAACATGTATCAAGACATTGAGGACAAAAAATGAGGGGACAAAAAATGAGGGGGGAACAAAAAATGAGAGGTAGGACAAAAAATGAGGGGGGGACAAAAATGAGGAAAATGAAAGATACCCTAGCCCTAATAGCGTCGGGATCGAAAATAACAAGTGACCAAGGAAGGTCAGGAAAGAGAAAGAAAGGAGCCTAGCACAAGTAAGTGGAAGTAATGCCAGACTGAGCTCGGGGCCCTGTGTTTGCCAAACACGTACTTACTAGATGTAACTCCCCTGGGGGGATCACTAGAAGAACCTGAATTTTTAAACACCATACCCATTTGGATTAGTTTCAGACTTTTTAACATCATTCTGAATAACATACTAATGCGACCCAAAAGTCTTTGGCACACTCAAACCCATCTGCTTATAATTTACTGGCATTTGATAAATTGTTTGCAGTGTACAGCACACAGCAATTCATGCAATTACCTTAGTGTTCGTAAGTTTGGCGTCCCGCTATGGAACGCCGGGGCCCTCGCTCCTTCATTGATGTACAGTCGCCCCTCGCCTAGCTTCATTCGTGGGTGTCGCTCGTACGCTCGCTGCCTATGCCATGAAGTAGCCCTCCACGTCGACTGCAGGATTGTCAATGCCATCAGCACCCGTATATCTCGATGAGTACGTTACTGCGTAATGGCTCTCGAACAGTTTATCGCCATTAATTGTTCAGTGAAATGTTTATCACTCGCGATACATAAACTTTCAAAGTGAAACGATATTATTGTTTTGTGGAAATTTTTCAACCTATTACAATGATTATCGATGAAGTCAGGGCAAAAACACATCTTTCGAGAGATTTCATAGCTAATGATACCTAAACGTAGCCTAAACGGTCTTGACAACTATCAAGAAGAATATTCTTCACCTCAACGAGTTCCTCGAAAAACTCTGCAACAGCATTTGTCTGTCTACAAAAATTAACCTAAATTATTGACAAAGTAATAAATAAACGTGTTAGAGTACTATAGACGTGTTAAAGTACTTCAAATTATGATTGTATTTAAGTAGGATAAAATCAACCATCATCAAAGGGTCTAGCAGGATAAGATGGTAAAAAGTCCCTTTACACCGATTTTTATAAGACTCATTCGCTTTGTCATTAAAAGTAATTCTCCTGACAAAATTTTTGACTAAAATAGCCAACCCCCAGCGTCGTAGGGCAAAAATTGATTTTTTTTGTAATTTCCTAATATCATGGCCCCATTTGAAGTTAGAGACTTGCGGTTTAAACTAATAGAAACATAAATTACTGCTATCTTTTTCAAAATTTTAAGATGATTGGTAAAATATTCTATTTTTTAGAGCGTTTTTAAATTTTCAATCGCTTTTTAAAAAGTTTCAATCGCATAGCTTGTTTTCACAAACACTAACTTCACCTCCTAATTCGGTTTTTCTCCAGAACTGACGCCAAATTGACAATCCACAGATCTATAACGTATTTCTTTTATAAAGCTCTATTCATTCCCCCTCCAGATAAAATCCGTTTCTCTGTCCTCTGAAAAATAGCACTTAGCTTGACGTGTATGCTAAACGTCGCTGTCACCTTCTTTATTGACGAACTCGCACTCCCCTGCGCAGTCGCCTCTCTTCCCCATTTCTCTTCCACTATCACTCATCTTTTATTGTATGAACACATTGTTGCCCTTGCACGATGGCCACCCTACGTTATCCTCCGTTCCTTTTCTTAAGTTTTCAACATTTAGACCCGCGTCGTTCAATAGCTTACTAATTGAAATCTCCTTCTGGCGAAGGGTTCTCCGAACAGACCTTCATTCATTTCTTTTACAAAGCTCAACCTCCTCGTACTTTCCCTAGGATTTGACACCACCTCACAGTCGCTTATTTGTTCCCTCTTTTCCTCAATGTCTGGACGCACATTTCTAATGACACCTGTCCTTTTTCTTTCATTTTATTTTAAAACTTGCAAGATCCTTTTGCTAAAACGTATTCCACGAAGCAACGACCAGATGTTTTTATAACCCAGTGGGTATATGCGCGCCCAAGTTAAGGCAGTGTCCCCAATCCACTCTTCTTTGTGCGCGTCGATAGAAAACAGACCCTTTGAATAACTCGTAGAAACATGCATCTCTTGTGCGAGGGTTCAGTATTGACAAGTGTTTTATTTTCGTGCTTGCTTGTACTCGCGAATACTAGACTTGGTCCATTATTTATAAAAAAGAGTAATAAATAATTATTTATTACAATATATATTGAGACTAATATTTACCTCCCCGAGTGTTAAATATCAAAGAATAATTCACAATGCACCTGAAAGTTTTACGAACGCGCCCGAGTGTCCAACCAGCTGGAACTGCATACCCAATGAGGCATGAGTGACGTCATCCCCCCTCTACTGATGGAAGCGGCCTGCGCGCTGAGGTGCGGCGGAACGGCAGAAGGGACAGCAGTTATCGCGAGATCAGCATCAGTCTTAAGTTGTCACGAGAACAATCTCATAGTATTACGGTAGGTGCGAAGTATCACTGTATCACAGTTCCACGACGGCAGTAGTAACAGTGGACAGTGGCGGCAGTAGCCACAAAAGTAGCCAGCTGAACAGGACGATAGCGTGAGGACGGGCGAAGAGCCGTCATCAAGCGGCAGCGGTAGCGTAAAACCCAACCGGTGGCGCAGGTGGTAGCGTTGTCGCTCATCACCTAGTCATCCCGACTTCGATTCCTGACGGGGTCATAAAATTTGAAGCGTTTCACATTAATGTCCCAGTACATATAGCTGTGACTACCGAAAAGCAAACCTTCCTTCCTCTATCCAGCTGCTCCAAGTATCAATAACTCTTCCAACCCCTCCATGGGGGTCAAGCTGTTGGTAAACCCAGCAATGTGGTCCACCTACTAACAATAGACTACCACCCAACTCTTAACTCCTATCACGCCATGTAGGTAAGTTTCAATAGCACGCTACATTTCCCATTTACAAATACAACAATCTAAGAAAAAACGGCAGCGTGCTTCTGGCAGTCCAAGGGTAAGAGTTGGCTTGGCTAGAAGCAGAGCATTGGACTCAGTTACTGCACCTCTTCACCTGCCAAGCTCGCAGAAACTCTTCTGTTGGGTAGTTTCAAAGAGCTTTACCAAAGATGCTTGAGATATATTGTAATTCGTAAGTTGTAGACGCAATGTTTTCAGTGTTCACACTTAAGAGTTGTTAATAAATGGATCTTTTTTGTTACAAATGTCTCCTTTGTGTAGAATCTTTCTTCTAGTGTCTAATGAAATATGATCAGATGTTTTCGTGGTATTAGTAGATCTATTAAGGAAGGTTCATCCCAATTAACGGTTCTCAAATAGAGGCCCATGAATCATTTGTGGTTTCTAAGAACTGTTATTCCACATGTTCAACTCTAATAGTTCTTCATGTTTAATTGAGATAAGAAGATGCATATCAATTAATGGCACCCGGACAGGGGACCACCTGATAAAGGGACGCATGCTTCTTAAGATACATCTCAATTAATGGCGCCCGAACAAAAGGTACTGATTAAGGAACACTTGGTTCCTAATACTAACTGAAGGTAAAGTGTTAAATGTTGTTTTTGAACAATTGAATGTTGTAGTTTTGGTATTTCTTGTAGTATGTGTAAAATTTCTTTGAAGTAATTTTGGTACTAGTTAGTTAATTAATTTGTTATTGTAATTAGTATTAAGTATGAAACATTGTATTAAACATTGTATAATCTATAAGGCCAAGGTTAATGTCGCGAAAGAAAGACAACTCCGATAGATTTAGAGGCGACCTCATGGAAACGGTAGATATTATCAGCTCTGAATCGAAAGATGAGCAGTTAACAGGTACTGTGTTCCAGGAACTCGTAACCAGTGATGGGGGTCGCGACAAAATGGAGACAACGGACGGTCTGGCGGGTGAGACGTCGAAGAATGTTACGAGCGGGAGATTGACTCTCGAGTCTCTGGCCGCGTTAATAGGAAATAATATTACTAATTTAAATGAAAATATTTCTAGTTTTAAAGTGGAAGTAACTAGTGTGTATTCTAATTTAGAAAGTAAAATTAATGAGAATATTTCTAGTTTGGAAAGTAAAATAAATGAAAATAATTCTAATCTGGACTGTAAGATGACTGATATGAATTCCAATTTAGAAACCAAAACTATGAAACTGAATTCTGAGTTGGGAAATAGAATGAATAATTTGTCATCTGACTTTTCTTATGAGATGTCGTGACGAGTGTATTATACCGAATTGTGTGAAAATTAAACATCATTTAGCAACTCCTGCGGCTCGCCATATACTTAAACGTTCGTTACACAAGCCTTGTTGAGGGAACGAATCCATTATACTAGGAGATGTCTTGTCATGCTTGAAACGGATTTATATCATTTACATTTATATCTACCGACATCGCTGTCATGATGATTGGGCTGAGGTGGATTCTGTATCCACTAGCTATGTCAAGTGGTCCGCTGAGAAAATTAGATCTCAGCAAATTAACAAATTTGAGATATTATCCAGGAAACAGAACTAATGTAATTCTTTACCTCAACCTGTGAACAATGTGGTTAATCTTTCACATGAACCTCTTGAGGAAGGAACCTTGTCCTTGCTCGAGAAAGGAGGTCACTGCACTCATCAGCAATGCTTCTTCCATACCTGATGAGATTAAAATCATTAAAACGAGGTAACAATACTATACGGTCATTAGTATACAACATACTAGACTATACGGTCTCCCCAAGGTGAACAAATCTGGTGTGTCCTTGAGACCTATAGTGAGTGCCATCAACGTACCAACTCAACCTCTTTCCCGCTTTCTAGCGAAACAACTATTACCATTGACTGATACCATCTCGTCAACCATCAAAAACTCTGAGCACTTTGTAGATGTTCTGAGTGAGATAACTCTAAGTGACGAGGAACTTAGATGGTTTCGATGTTACTTCACTCTTGACGACGGTTCCGATCCGTGAAACACCGAACGTCATAGAACAAAAGCTCGAACAGCGATGCATACCGTTGGAGTGGGCCAAACTAACCGAATTTTGCCTTAACTCCACTTTTTCCAGTTTCACGGTAAATTTTACTCCGAAATAGAAGGAGCTGCCTTGGGTTCATCCATTTCTCCTGTAATTGCTAACATCTTCATGGGAGCGTTCGAAAATGAGGTTATCGAGGATGCTTTATTAAAACCTAGATTCTGGTTGCAATACGTGGATGACACTTCCGTCATCTGGCAATATGGACGTGAAAACCTCGACAGACTATTGGAGTACATCAACCAAGCACATTCTAACATCACGTTTACGATGGAGATTGAATCAGATGGATAGTTACCGTTCCTAGATGTGCTCGTAAAACGGAAGGATGATGACTCTCTTGCACATAGCGTGTACCGCAAGTCAACTCTCACCATCCGTTACTTGAATGCTGAGTCACACCATCATCAAGAAATCAAACGTGGTGTGTTAAAATCATTAGTCACACGAGCAAGGAAAATGTGTGACAAAGAGAGTTTAGACCAGATATTGAGACTTTTGTGTAATACTTTCCACAATAATGACTACAACAAAGCCATAAACAATGCCCTTAATCCTATCCATAATGTTCGTACGGAGGATGTAGAAAACCGTAAATTCTCCAAAATCGCCTTACTCCCATATTTTGAAGGAGTAACTGACAATGTTGGTAAAATTCTAAAGAAACATGACATACGACCTGTCTACAGCGCCCTTGAAAAGTTGGGTAAATCACTTGTCAAAGACAAGCTACCCCCTCTGGCGTTGGCTGGTATTTATTCTATACCTAGTAGTTGCGAATATATACGGGAAATCGGACGAACTGTGGAAGAGAGGATGAGGGAACACATTCGACATTTTAAGTACAGTAGGACAACTAAATCAGCTGTGGCCCTGCATACGATCGAAGCAGGGCATGAATTTAATTTTGACGGCACCCGTATTATTACTAAGGAGGATCATTGATGGCCCAGACGAATCAAATAGGCCATAGAGATTTCCAGAACACCGAACAACAATGTTGATCATGGCTTAATCCTGCGCAGCGCCTGGAGTTGGGCACTAACCTCGCTCGGGCGCCATGCGCAGATTGATCCCACATCCGCCCCTCCCGCTGCTGCTCCGACCCGCACCGATTGGCCGCCACGCGGATGATAACCCCCAAACCTATATAACCGACGCGTGACTCGTTCGACCTCGCAGAGTACGACAGCGACTTAGGTCTGTACGACTAGGACATTGCCCTGAAGAAGGCCACAGCTGATGGTCGAAATGATGGTAGTTGTATCTACTAAGACGCGGTTTGTCCCGGATAAACAAGCTCATAACGTTGAAATTGTTTGCATTATCATTAATCAAATGCCATTTCACATACAAATCTCCTGAAGAGTATAATTCCGATGTATATTGGGAAACTTTAATTGTTGCGCCGTAGATTTGGTCAAACGATGGAAGGTACAGACCGACGTAGAAAAAATCCCGTGATAAGATGCACGGGTCTTGAGGACAATAGTAGTTATCCAGTAAGGCGTAAATCCCGGAATAATAAAAATTACGGGAATCACAAGACAGCTTGTCCGATACATTCCGTGTCCACGAAAGGAAAACGTTCGTCCGAGAACGGAGTGACTACTAGCGAAGAAACTCAGTTACGCGAGACTGCGCAGCAAGATGAAACGTTTGTTTTCTAACCTCAGCCAAATTCATTTCGCAAAAAATTTCTTAGCAAGTGGAAGGAAGTGAACAGTATAGGACTCAAATTATATCCGTGCGGAACTGTGGGAAATGCCACTNGGAAATGCCACCGGTAAGATACCCCATGCTGAATCCCAAAAGTGAGATCTCGGAAATAAATGTAATGAGCCGATATTATGCGGATGGGGACGATTTATTAGATCAAGACGACGAGAACTAGTAGCAAGAGCGAACGGAGGTGTGTTTCGTAATAGGATCGGAATGTTGTGGTATAACAGTACAAGTGCTATGACTTCCAAGGAAGGTTCATCCCAATTAACGGCTCTCAAATAGAGGTTCGAGAATCATTTGTGGTTTCTAAGAACTGTTATTCCACAAATTCAACTCTAATAGTTTTTCATGTGTAATTGAAATAAGAAGTTGCAACTCAAATTCTTCCTTTAAATTCAACATTTCTGCGCATTTACTGCCTTATATCAATATATTTTTAGTTCTGTAAATGCAAAGAAATATTGAATTTAGAGTAAATATTGAAAAAAGGGTTTTTGAAAATATTAATTTTCATTCTAAAATTCATTACCAAAATTCCATCAAACTTCAAGTTCCTAACTTCAAAACTTTTTTTCTGCTCTGATGAATTCGTCTGACATTCAGGACAATCCTCCGATATTTTCAATCTTTGCAACTCATTGAAAATTGAAAATTTTTTTGATGTTTCAGAATTCATTTGAGATATTTGATTGACCAATCTTTGAACTCAAGAATCGAGAAGTTATCTCAATTAGTCCATAGTATATAGAAATAGTAATATAATTTGAATTTATTGCCAACAAACTCTTTTACATTTTTAGGCTTAAATGGATAATCACAGATACTCGTTTCTAGATATCAGAATCAGAAACCATGAAGTAATATAACTCGAAGGAAAATTCTAGCAGTTTCGCTATTCCAATGTGAGGGGCTCTGGTGTAAATTTACCTGTGGTAACGTCTTTTGGGTGTTCCTGTAACTACTTTTCTGTTAGTTATAGTATACCTTAAACAACGAGAGTTAATGTCGCAAGAACTAGCGACACCAGGTGTGTCATCACTACCATCAAAGAAATTCATGAAGTCCATTAATTAGTGAAATTAAAAGTATATCGTATGGCTATTACATGTCATACTTTACATTGTATTAGCAATGGTTGTTCATCTAACATTTACCATCGTATTCAATAGATATATGTAAGGAGTAGAAACTGATGGAGTGGGTGTATGTACGAAAAATATCAGGAAGTACAAACCAGAGTGCGCCTAGAGAGAGCGTGACCGATGCGCGTTATGGTTTTGATTGGCTGTACCATTTTTCCGTCCATGGGGAGGAAATTTAAAATGCCAAGCTACATTGCAGTAGAATTCACTCAGTTCATATCACTTTAATGTCTGTCTGCAAGCAAATCTATTAAACGTTCTAAAACTCGAGAACCACTAATCCGATTTTTGGGATTCTTTTTCTAATTCATAGATATGTTACAGGCAAGGTATACGTATATATTGAGACGGGAAGGATAATTTTTAATAATACAACATTCATAAAATAATTGTTATAAACAATAATATTAATCATAATAAAAATAAAAATTACACAATTCGTGGTCTCAAATACATTTAGGCAACGGATCTTTTGATTGGGTAATTAATTATCCTTTAATTACAACAATTAATAATTTTTTCTAAACAATTATATTAATCAAAAGAATAGTCTTAATAACCTAAAGGGTAGGGGCCTGAATCCTCACTCATATGGGAACTCCGTTCAATAAAAATACAACAATCTGGTATTCAAATGACATCAATTGCATTTATGGAACTATTAAAAAATAATACTGGTTGGATTGACATACACTTTTATTCACTGATCATTGATTAATACTACATAAGACATTTTGGGGATCTACACATTATTTCGCCTACTGCGTGACGGATCTTTACTCCGTCATGGATTACTACTCACCCACTTCTGCGTGCGTGGAAGGACATTTCTCTTATAACACTTCAACACTGTTACTACACTTAAGCATTTGGCCTGACTACACTATTCACAGTTTAATGGCCTTAGCAACACATTACATTCTTTTACACTTTTTCTACTGTTGAACGATGTTCTCCTTGGAGATGATCAAGCAGTTTCAGTGATTCATCGGATGGATGTTGAGAACTCTAGTTCGACTCCCGCTCAGCAGAATACTCGACCTCTTCACTCTTCACCGCGCAGACGTCTCTCTCTCCTATCGCGAACTGTTTCCGTTGATTCACTGACTGTCACTGATGATGGAGTATAATTTTGATGATGTAATTTATCAGGTTGCGCATAACTCACTTACTGCCGAGCTAGCTTTCCTCGCGAATCGAATGTACTCGAGTCCATTTACTATTATTTTGGGTGGTAAGTGCCAGTCGGTCCCTCTTTTGCTTATAACAATCGTCGCCGTTTTTATTGCTCTTTTGTCACAAACAATTTCTGAAGATCTTTGTTAAATTTAGGAAAAATATTCTCTCTTGCATGTCTTGTAAACGTTGTTTCTAAACTTTATTTCTGAAGAATATATTTTATAAGTTTGAGAACGTGATTAAATAGTTCCATTATTTAATCTACGGTCTCAATATTTTATCCTAGGCACCACAAGTAATAGGCAATAACGATAGTACACAACAAAGTCGAGGGAAAAATCAATCTTCGGATAGATATTATTGCATACGCTGCCTAAACGATTAGATAGGTGGCAACAATGCATTACAATATTGTTCACCTCAAAGAGTTCTACAAGAAAGGTTGCGACAGCATATGTCTATCTATAAGCGTTAGCAGAAATTATTGAAAAAAGGTTTTAAAAATAGACTTCAACTTAAGAGAGTAATTCAAGTAGGTGATATTAAGTCCTAAACCAACTAAATGCATTGTTTTGTGAACTAAAGAAAGATGAAAACTGTCTTTAAATGGAAAAATTTGCACGAATAATTTAGATTCTACAAGCAGTAGCGGCCGCCACCGCTGCCGCCATCGTGTGTTGCCTGGGGAGGGCCAGGCAAGCATTTAACTGGTACGCTAACCAGTGGAACATCACGTGAAACAAACATTTTATACATACATTAGTATATTCGAATTACGCGCCATTTTGACGGAAATATGGAGGATATCGATTGTAGGGATAGCACGAAGTATGAGAGTGTGCTCCGCACATTTTACTCCGGACGACTTCCATGGTATGTTAAATGAAAACGAATGTTACATGAAGTATTAAAATTTATTATCTATATCTAAGTTTTATTTATTATCTAAGTAATGTATTGATGAATGAGTTCTGTGTATGAAATGATGAACAGAAATATAATATAATAATATTTTATTGAACCACATAGATCATAACAATGATGTATGGCGTGTCATAGTACTCACAACAATGACAATAATATTTGCATATAAGTATAACAACACTATAATAATTTTGATACATTTCATAATATTCATTTAACTTAGACTACGTAGAAATTAATATAAAATACTATTATTTTATATTACGGAATATTAATATTTATTAGACTAGGGTTATTAGATATCTATTGTAGGAATTATATTATTTTACTTTATTTTATTAATTTATGTCAAGGTCTATATTTATGCTAAAACTGTATAAACTGTATTTTTGTGATCTACGAATTATAACAAACATTGCTGAATTAGGTTACAGTTTTTGAACTGATTTTTACAATAAGTATGTTGACTGATAATATTGTATTCTTGTTGTGTTTTCCAGATGTGATGATGACCTGAAGAGTGATCTCATTGATTTTCGACAGTCTCTACTTGGGTAAATAAATATAACAAACTTAATAATACACCTGGATAGTATTGAGAATGTACTGTAATCTTATTATGAATAAATAGAATTAAGAGGAAGTATGTATTTTCTTTGTGTACATTTCCTGTCTATTGTGTCCTGTTTTCATTTTCTATTTCATATGTGTAGTAAAATATTTCAGTTATACATCTTGTTAACTACAAATGCATTTAACATTTGCCTACAAATGTTAATTTTTGTAGGGCACAGACTACTGGTCCAGGTCCAGTCAGAAGATTCGTATAGGAAGAACCGCCAAGTAATTCATTGTTTATTAAGCATTTTGTGACGGTTTACCACACAAAAAGCATTTAAGTCATCAATAGAATGTTCATACATTATTTACAAACCACTCATTTTTTTTTTCAAAATAAAGGGCGTTAATCTCATTCAATACACAGTTGATGCGTTCAGAGGCACAGTGAATGGCATGATTAGGTAATCAACTGAATTTATAAGAATATAAATAATTTTCTTTTCTGATTTTCAGACTAAAGGCATATTTAATTTTTGTATTTTTCAGACAGTGGAATGGAAGAGAATGGAAATTTTTATAAACATTTTTAGAAATATAATAAACAGAAAAAAATCTATATTAATATTGAGAGCTTGTCATAGGAAAAACCTTTCAACATTTTGAAAATTCAAGAGCCTTTTTTTACCTATTATTATTTTTAAAGAAAGGTGCAGAGTTTGACTTGTTCAGGCAAATTAAAAGTTTTTGGGATAACGTATGTGCATGATCATCTGAAACACTTCTTTTGGTTTAGGTACCATTAAATTATCTTTTTTACCCTTTATCTACTTTGTATCCTTTTATGAACATGTTCCATTTCCCCATTGTCCATAAGAATACAAAAAGTACCTAAAAATATTAATGTCGTCGAGGTTAAAAATTAGATTGTTTGAACAGAGGAAACGAGTGAGTTCTGATTGACTTATTACTTGTGGATATATTAGACAATTTTGTTTCAATTAGCGTACAATATAAAATTTTTATAAAAGACTATAGTTATAAATATTTTAGATAAGTAGTAGAACTTTCTGACAAAATTATATTTCTCTTTACTGTTCATTACTTATACATGAATTCCATGTGGGTATCAATAGTTGGGCCAAGTCCTACACTCAAGAAATAATTGTTAAAGGAATCAACTGTAAATTTATTATCAGTATTTAAAAATTAATATAATTGCTTTCTATGCAACTCATTTCATAAATTGACACAGTGAGTCAATGTATTTTCATTGTTCATGAGCAAAGTCTAGACTACTATATGTAAAAATAAATCTATTATTTAAAAAAATGACATTACATTATTTTTCTTTTTTCGTGGTGTGAAGCATTTAAAAATGCTATTTTAATTTTCCACATATCTTTATATTTTGCTGATGATATTTACACAAGTTGTGGAATTAGAGAGCCCACTGAATGAGCTCATTATTTCTACAACTTGTGCGATTAGCGAGCCCGTACATGGGCTCACTATTTCCAAGAGTTGTGCCAATAGTGAGCGCACAGTGGCGCTGTCTGGGTACGATTATATGTACGAGTTGTGATACAGCACGGCAGCTAGGAGGATATTTAAGGATAAGAAAAGACGGTATAAAATGGTCTTATTTACGTGTGATTCATAGTGATTTTTTCAAACATTTTTCGCCGACTGTTACCCGAAACTTGGTTTATTAATTACGCGAGATGAGTACAAAGCGCAAGGAACAACATTAAATAATTTTTTAAATACAAAATTAAAATCTGAAGATAAGAATGAAAATATAAAAGTATGAAACAAATATGACATGGGAACTCGTCCATCATCAATATTGAGACATGAAAGTTCTAGTGTAAGTGAAATGGTGAATTAAGAATCTATGACTGAATCAGGACTGACCATTTGTTTGAAATAGTGATTTATGGAGTGATAAGAAAAAATATCCTGCTAAAATTGCGATGTTTCACATGCGCTATAGCGAAAAATTTAGGACCTTCTAAAAGTCAGGGGGTTTCTCTATCAAAGGTATGGTGCTCGATAATGATTTTCTCTTATGGTAAAGATAGGAATTAGGAATTGACTTCTTTGCGCAAAAAAATCTTTAACCATTTAAATAGTACATCCCACATTTAAGCTGAAAAAATATTATCGACTGAACAAAAATTAGAAAATCTAATCGACAATGTAAAAGATTGCGAAGTGAATATTACATCTAAAGTATTCAGGACGGCGTATTATTTAGGTAAGAACGATCGACTATATTCTGATCATTTAGAAATTGCTTCAACTTCAACAATTGAATAAAACTGTTATTGCTCGTGGTTTGAGCTCAAGGTTTAGTGCTACTAACATAATCGATCATACTGCTTATGAAATGAGCCGAAAATTGGTTCAAGAAATTCTAAATATTCGCGGAAACATATCGATTATGATTAGTGTAGCTACTACTCTCAGTAAAAAGTCAGTATTGATTATTTATTTCAAAAGGTGAAACGAAAAATCCGCCTTATTTGTTTCTTGAATTAATAGAATTATCGGATCAGACAGCTTTTACAGTGATAGATTCTCTTTTAAGGTGCCCTAATAAACAAGGATTTGATGATAATTTTTGCAACGCCATTTAATATATTTGACAAGCGATGGTGCGATTGTTGTTTGGCAAAATTTCTGGGATCGGAAAAAGTTTATTAGATAAATTTCTGAATTTAATCCTTTGGTATTGTGTAAATCGTCGGTTAGAATTGACAGTGGGAGAGGCACTATCAGAGGTTTACGGGATAATTCATTTTCAAACATTTATGGATAAGCTATACAGTCTATACAGTCAATCGTCGAAAAATCGAATTGGTGCCGCTATTTTGTGCTTTTTTTCGCGCCAATTTCAAAGTTCTAAGGCTCCTGAGGCAATGCCACCTACACTACACATCCATAGAATTCGCATATTTTCTGACACAATGTGTTAAGACTACGTGCATAGCAACAGCATGAAGTATGTAGCAACTATTGTTTATCAATTATAATATGTAGAATATATTGTTAATAGTATAACCACCGTGAGAAAGCAATTCAAAATATTAATATATATTTATTGATATTAAAGTGTATAGGAACCCAATAATCGTAATATGTTTTTACGTAAAGGAGATATACTCTTTAGTGTTTTCTAATACATCAAGTGTCGAGCATTGGTGCATTTACTATCTACAAAACCTCATTTCCAAGTAGCATTCTTAGTGCATGATATTCAGAATGACCAAGTGTGCAATTAGGTGTTGCAAAAATTTTTCTGGGCAATCTGCAGTTTGTCGCTTTCCAAAAGATGTAAAGTAACTTAGAAGTTGTAACTAAAATTGTTTAACTGGAAATTTGAAAAAAAATGTTCCTATTTCAGTTCCTTATGTGTCAAATGTGTTAAATGGTTTTAAAAAATGATTTCTTGTAAATGTGGACAAAAATTGAAATGATATTTTGTAAATGTGACGCTTCTTGTTCATCAACTCAAGATAATGCATAGATAATATTTACCAATCCAGTTATTAAACTAACCCTTACGAAAAAAATTCAGTAACATTCCGCAATTGCTCTGTGTCATTGTTATCGCACTTTTCTTTTTGATTAATTCAAATACAAAAATTCACATTTATACAAATATTTATCAACAAGTGATATTAATAAATAAATAATAAATTTATTGTCAAAAAACAGTACAAACTGCGTATCACCACGTGGAGGACAATAAACTAATTTACTCTCCGGAAGCAAGCAAGGGACCATCCCATCAATTCCGATCAAGGACCCTAAGGCAGAGGCGGATTCAAAAAAATTTCAGCATAAGTTCCTATATAAGATAAAAAGCTGCGAGTTATAATACTAATAGAATGTCAATATGTTTGTAATTTTACGCAAGAAATTACATGTACAAGTTATTATCGAACTATAGATATTCTGAGTATAGTGTTTAAAAGTCATAAGAGTTGAAAAAACACTAAATTCACGATTTATTGTTACAATAAACACACCCCTAGACAAAAACCTAGAGAACCTGTATGATAAATCCGCCTCTACCCGAAGGAAAACCGGAGAAAAACCCGGGCCAGGATGGGGCTACAGAATTTATGTACACAAACGTGCCAATGTTGAGTACACATAAAACTAAATTAATATGAGCCATAAGACAACACAATCATGCAAGAAAATAGTTTTTGAAATTGTTATAAGTTGTTTAAAAAGTACTACAGCAATGGCGTGATAAAGCACAAGACGAATTTAACTTTTGTTAAAATCAATAAATTCTTTTACAGTGTAGAAGCACTGGTGCAGGAGGTAGTTTTTAACCGCGGATTTGAAGATATTCAATTTCATAATATCTTTTATATTCTTGGGCAGGGAATTATATAGAACGATTCCCGAATGGTATGGTCCCTTTTGGCAAAGAGTGGTTGACACTCTAGGGCGATGAATATTACTACTATTGCGTGTATAGTGTTCGTGAACGAGACTGTTTCGTATAAAGCAAGGGTGGTGCTTCAGTAATTCGGTCTTAACAAACACGACCGTTTCATAAATATAAATGCAGGGAAGTGTTAAGATATTTAATTCCTTGAATAAAGGTTTACAAGAGTTTCGGGGGTGAGATTTACAAATTATCCGAACTATCCTCTTCTGAATTCTGAAAGTTTGAATACTCTGACCGGAATTACCCCAGAAGGTAATGCCGTAACGTAAATGGAAGTAAACGTTTGCAAAATAAACGCAACGGTAAATACGAGGACTAACTGCGTTAACTAAGATTCGGAACGGGTAACACAATGTGCTTAATTGGGAATTAAGATTGCCAACGTTATTATTAATATTATAAATCAATTTTAGTGATCAAATTAATATTATTACATTTATTTTTCTAAATTGCGTTATTGAAACGCAACTGTATAAATATTAAAGCGTATGCTCATTGAAATGTTATTAACATTATGCTCCCACGATAATTATTCATTACAATTTTGAATCCTGAGCATCGCTTAAGCCATGTTCACACTATGCGCTTAGTTCATCATTCACATGCGCTTGTACAGTGCGGTTACATTACTTAATTGCGCCGCAGTGTGAAGGGGCTTTTAGGCACAAAATGGCGATCGGCGTTACTCTTCTTATAGGTACTCTAGGTGGTGGGTGGTGCTGACTCAAAAAAGGACGGAAATATTAGTCTTGTTGAGGAATATAATGGGGAAGTGATGTGTCCGAAGTCTGCTCAACTTCCTCAGTTAGATGCAGTGAAGAAAAGTGAACTGAAATACCTTTAATTTGAAGTTAATAAAATTAAATTGAAAAAAAACACGTTTTTTAATCAAATTCAAGGTCTGATAACAATCACAAGGCGTAGGTATTGTCTATTCGCAGTGTGGGCGCCCAAGGGAATTTTTATAGAGATATTGAGAGACGAACAATTTTGAGGAAATACGTACATAAATTGAGACAGTTTTATATACATTGCATTTTACTTCACTTATTACATAGATTTAGTTGAAATTGAAAAATTCTCCTCTTACTTTAGAAGCAATGAAAATGCACAATGATGGGCTCTAATGACCTTCGATGTTGACGAGCCCTAAAGCCCCACAAAAAAAAAAATGCACAATGAAACCAAGAAAAAGTGTACGTGTGATCAATGTCCACGAGACTTTCTTTGTGATTGTACGCCTGAGCATCTCGTAAACGGTTTGATTATATTGAACATTCCTTGTTAATCACATAAAGTGTTTTAACTTAAAACTCTTTGATTTCTATTTATCTAATTTACATATCATGAATTTTTTCCAAACTTAAAATTCCATTAATTTTACTTTTTTTCCTTGATAGATATGCATAACCCGTTTTCTATGAATTAGAATCTAGTCTATCTCCGTCTAGAATAAAAAACAGAATTAGCGGAATTTTGAATTCCTGTTTAATATTGAGTTGTATTTGTTAAAAATATTATATTAAGAATTTGCTCTGTATTTGTTAGTATTTAAAGCAGATATGTAGTAGCATTGATAGCTAGAAAGAGTCAAAGATGGTTTTTATTCAAGTGCCGACTCGAGAATTTATATTGTCATTGTTACAGTGTCATAGTATACGTAGAGAATAGAAATTATAGTAATCGTGAAAAAATTCGAAAGAGACATTCTGACGGAAATATCCGTTTTGGTGGGTTTCGATTCCGAAAAAGTGACTTTTTGCATAACATCTGTCTGTCCGTCTGTGCGCAGCTATTCTGACGAAATGGATGAATAAATTAATTCAAATTTCGTATTTATGGTATAACTTTTTTGTTGTCGACGGATGTGCTCTAAATTTTGTCACTTTAATACAACGGGTATAACACATGAATGTCAAAATACATTTTTGAATATTTTTCAAAAATAGCTGAAAAGATTTTGCTTAAATTTTCTATAAGTAAAGAATGATTAGTTAGCATTATATCTGCATTAGCGGTATTTCGCTTAAAAGTTGGGTATAGATGCAGTAAAATAAATTCTGTCTGCTTCACTTATACATTAGTTTACTGTTTTGAGGGGTTTGAATGTGATTTAGCAGTGTACATGGACCAAGCGGAGGTAGAATACAATTTTGGTAATTTGGGAAACATAACACTCCTAAATCGGAATGTGATGAAACCCGCTACACTTACTAATGCGAGAGGGTTTCCTTCTGGAAGGCGCAGTGCGACCAAACGATAATTCGAGAGACAGACACATCGTTGCTTCGGTGGGAGATTAACCCACACTAATGGTAAGAGAAACCTTTACGTAGATCACTGTAAGGTTGTGTGCTTTATAAACGGCGGAAGTCGCAATGCTACCACTATCCGTTCTACAGGTAAACATATTTGAACTTAAGGGTGCAAGATGACTATTTCCCCTATCTTTTATGAAAAAAGCGTAAAACTATTGGAACGTTTAATTGAACTTTTGTGTGCTAACACACCAAGCAATTCCCTATCTTATTCACATAAAACATTTTCTCGCAGTCACTCTGGGATGTGATAAGGGGTATGGGTAGTGAACACCCATTTATTGGGGGTGGTTAGATGATGAGACTTAAGTCTTCATACAAACGTACTGTTTATGTATAATGACACTAAATGCAATGCTTTTAATCTCGAATCGATTTATTTAGACGAGAGAAAACCCCAATTTTCCAAAAGGAGTGAAATGTTAAAGGGAGTGACTCGCAGAGGGTTTCTTACGTTGATGAAAAACCTGTAAACCATGTTCTATGAACTAGCACACAATATCCTGAGTAGTTTTGGAATATCTGAAATACACACTTATGAGAGGGAGTGGAGGAATACTTTGAATTGGTTCAGTCACCAAATTGAATAAACAATTCGAATAGACTAATATGAAGATGACCAGGAGAATGCCAAAATTAATCCCACTCTTTGTAGAATTTTTTATTGTCAGACTGAGGAACGTATGTGAGAAAGTATGTGCAACGATTTTGCACCACTAGTTTGTATTTGTACAATAACAAGAACTTATGGGTTCAACTATTTTTCCAGGATCTGATAAATTGAGACCCGCGATCCTATCATGCAAGTGAAAATCGCTGACAATGCAAACGAAGAGAAACAGTAATGCCCAACATTATCCAAAAGAATAATTATTGCACTGGAATTTAAAGTAATTTCAAAAAATGAATAAAAAATATACTTATAAACAGTAGCAACAATTCCTTCAACAGTTCTCTTTTTTATCTGTACTCATCCTTGGTTCGATTGTGTACATAAACTCTGTAGTCACAAGCTGGGCCTGGGGTTCTCTCCGACGGATTTTATACATACTACGTTCTCGCCTAGGGGCGGCAGTCTCTTTGACATCTCGTTAACATTAATCTCAAATTCTAGTTATATGAATATTTAGAATCAATTAACAATATATTCGGAATAATGTAAATATTTGATAATAGTTCATAATTGTTAAATACCTTTTTCGATCCCATTAAGAATAAAATTGTTGATATTTTGCAGATATTATAAATGTTACGAGCGAAACGCTCGTAAATCATTTATATTCATCAACCCACGTCTTACGAACCAAAAGCTCATACTTGTATATACTTGCATTACGATAATAATAATATTTTATTGAACCACATAACATGATGTATGGTGAGTCATAGAACTAACAACAATAACAATGATATTTACATATGAGAATAACAACAATATAATAATTTTGATACATTAAACATATTCATTTAACTTATGCTAAATAGAAGTTAACATAAAAATACATTTATTTTCTACTACAACAGTATATATACATATATATATATATATATATATATATATATAT